>CM056608.1:37231281-37437016 GCA_029721355.1 Tegillarca granosa | reverse complement strand
TTGAAATCAAAGTTGATGATAGTAAAAGTCAAGATGTTAAAGTATAAGAATATAAAAGTATGATGTTTTATTAACAGCGACCATTTCTCCTTTTTTTTTGATTTGTCGTTTCTATCGATAACCGTTAATCTTAGATGATGTTGCCAAGTTCAAGATTTTCAGTTACAAAATTCCTTCTTGAATTGAAATGACACCAAGGGGGCAGCTTAAAGTTCCAAAATTATGTTCGTGTATTAAGTTGATGAAAGGTGCAGTTGCACAAACTGGTTTAAATGCATAAAATACTTAAAGTCGAGGCACTGCTATATTAAATTTCCTTTGAGCCTTTTAATTGCTGTAATTATCTTTAGATTAAAAAACGCTTAAAAATCTTAAATTGTAAAATCAGCGTTTAATAATTATTAAGTTTTTAAATTTTGAAATTAAATTGGCCTCTGATGCGCAGATAAAATAATAAAATGAAAGTCATGGAAAATCTTTTATCTTATTCATCATGATATAAGACCTTTCTTTATACTTTGTTAGCCTTCTATTTGTCGCATGATATTCTGGCACAAGGACAGTTTGATATTTAAAGCATTAAGGAATAAACATATAGCTTGAAGGAAAATGGAAAGAAACAAGAAATAAAGACATGAATAAATACATGGTATCGGGAAACATGCCTGTCAACGTATCAACTTTAGACTCAACGTGAATGACATTGGCTGCAATTGTCATAGAAGTCAATAAAAAGTCTAAATGATTTAAGATCCAATTTGATGTTAATTTTGTGTTAGCTTTGAAGGGCCATATGTATCCATTGATACGTAAGTTTAAGTAATGTAATTATCTAACGGTAAACCATATAATCATCCAGTAGTCAATAGAGATTTCTATTTATCACGTTGTTAGCCGACGGTTTAGCAAATTATTACAATTCCAATTTTCAATGAAAAATTTTAAAGCCTAGAATTTTTTTGTTATAATGCGCATAATTGTGATGTATATTTCATTTTGTCCTTCAAAGCCAGTATTACTATTTTTAAACCGTTACTGTCTTATCCGCATTGGCTCGAAACATTTATAATTCAATTATCTCAGTTACAATTGAGGTTACTTGACAAAGCTAGAAACGTATGTTCGCTTGCTTTAAAAGAAACGAAAAGCAGATTTTATTCAAATTGGAAGTTGTTGTCAATTTAATTAAACTTATCAGTCCATGTCCATATTACAACTCTTAAAACAAAGTAAAATTAAACTGATAATTAATTATATTGGTCAACATCCATTAAGGAAAATGAGACCGGAAGGAAAAGCTACAGCCGTTACGCGAGTTACAACAACATGAAACTATGGGAAGTCAAATTTATCCAAATAAGTTTGAAAACAGTGACTTAAATTTCATCAAAATATTATGGTGGCGTCCATTAATGTAATTAACTCTATTATCTTTTGTTCAAAACCTTTTTCCAGAGACTAAGCGTATAGGACAATGTTTTTATAAACGACCTAATTTTTTGGGGGTGATGGTTGATGGTGGTACTTGTGATATGGACATGATTGGTTTGTTTTGTTTTATTTATGCAAAACCATAACAGACTTAGCAGTTAACGGAAATTATTTTCTGATTACTAATTCACAAGGAAATGAAATGATCAGTTCACAGGTAATTATTTTCTGATCAGTAATTCACAAGGAAATGATCATTTCATTATATCGAGACGTCATCAAAACAACAAAGTGATATACATGCAATGTATTTCAAAATACAGTCATTGAAATTGCAATGACACACCTTTACCTTACTGTCGATCACAAAAGACCTTACCAATATTATAATTTGAGCATTATATGGATAATTATATCTAAAAACCAAATAAAAATGAGAAAAATATATTACGTTTCTATGTAAAATAAAGCTCTTTTATATTTTAATATATAATTACAGAGCGGAGTGTTTTTCTTTCCTTTATATAAAGACGATTTTATTTATCACAATACATAACATGGGAAAAAATAAAATGACCATGAATTATAGAGAATACAAAATTTAATCAACGATGTAATAAAAAAATATTTCTTATAATTACAATATAATCATAAAAAACGTCTCAAGCCTCCAGACAATTTAAGCACCATTTATTAAGTTGTATTATAGAAATTATTCCTCGTAGAATTTAAATTCCAGAAAACGATTCTATTTTACCATAAAATGTAAATGAGAAGATGTTTTTGCTTTTCAACACCACATTATTAAGTATAATCCATTTTTCTTGTTCAACACGTGATTCAAATACATATGTACAATACGTACATTTTTTGAATAAAGAAATATCAAATGGTTTTGACTTTGACAGGATGTACCAACGATGTGATATCAATTCTTATTTATACTATTGTGTTTGTTGTATATCAAAATCTAGTTTTATTAGATATGACCTTTTTAAGGCATTTGGTATGGTATCTTTAAAAAAAGTTCCAAAAGTACAATTTGTAACAAATAAGGTTATAAAATATGTGATCTGCTACAAAATTGTTTGATGTCTTTTCTAAACCCTTTAAAACTAATGCTACGGCAGACGTGAATCAGAGAGTCGGCTTGCAATATTCTTGCGTCAACTTTTAATTAATTGTAAGCAGTTTGCTTCGTTGTGGAAAGTCCCGATAAAGGAACAAGCTCTACCATAACGTAGTAACTGTGAAACATACACCACACTCAGGAGAAGCAGGGATATTACTGCCAAGAAACGGAAAAGTTGACAATAGATAAATTGAAGTCATCACGTTTGTCGTATATTATTAGATGTAACCTTTCGTGGGTATTATAATTGAGGTATAAGTCCAAATAAGAAACAGAACATAGATAATCTGTCTCACTTGTATAGATATAATATAAGGACAATAAGCTGTTTAAAATTCTGTAAAATATTCTTTGAAACCGAAATATAATATCAATTATTATTTTGACGTGATGTACAATTCAATAAAAGCAAAAATGTTGAGCTTTTATGGGTTTAGTAACTTTGATTATAATTCGATAGAACTTTCTTGATAATTGAAATTTCATGTCAGAAAACAATTAAACACTGATTGTGATATTAGTAAAATATGAAGATAATTTTCTGTTTAAACAAAGTGTAATTGAATAGAAATAAAGCGATAGTAAATTGTATATTATGTCCAAAAAACAATTACAAAACAACGTAAAATAACGTTATATACGATAACTAGAATAAAAATACAAGGTTTCGAAATTAATTGGAGAATTAAATTCTACAAAAACAATTAAAAGTAAGATATGCTGTAGTGATGCATCCAATGTAATACAGAATCAGTAGATTTAGGTGTTGATAAAATAAACAATAAAAAGAGAACAGGTCAGAATAAAAATACAGATAAGATTAAGACTAATGCTATCTTATATAAAAAGTTGCATCAAAAAAAGTGAGAAAAAATCCTGACAAATGAGACTTTCTATTAAAATGTTATCACGTTGTTGATATACAGCTACTGAAACAACAAGTGGGCGAGAGACAGCACTTGGTGAATATAATATGACATGAAATCTTTATAGTAATAGAATGTTCACGAGAAAGGTTAAAGTTTGAAAATATAATCTTGAAAACTTCTAAATAAATTTGATAAAAACCTTTTAATACCAGATAATATTTATTCGGTCAAGACTAAAGCTTTTTGTCTTGTCTTTCTCTTTTTTCCCGACTAACCCTGTCCATAAAATAGGCTAGAGTAATTCTAACCATAAAGGAATGATTAACTTGTCCAATGCTGGAAGATACACAATTGTTTGGGCTTAAAAAAGAGTAAATAAATATACACAATAATAATAATAATAATTATAACAATAAAATTATGACATTATATCCTATATTGAAGGTCCATAAGGGATAATTTAGACATAGTGAGTTTGTTATCTTGATGAAAACATTTATAAATTTTATTTGCACCGAATTTAAGAATTTTTTTTAAAGTAATTCTAGCTATTTTTCCGATGGGGTCAGTAACTTTGAATGAAAGTTTGATATCTTATAATGTTTCGTTCCCTAAATATGTATATAACAAACAATTAAGGCATTTTAGTAGAAATTTATTTTAATATTGACAATAACGATTATATTTTATTTTTTCAGTTTTTTTAATTTTAATTACTGATATATATATATATATATATATATATATATATATATATATATATATATATATATTCCTGGTTTTGTTCTCGGTGATATTTATTTTGAAGATTATACCAAAAACGTTGTCAAATTAAGGATAATAACCAATCGAAACCTACAAGGTCTGGTGTCTGGAGTATTTACTGTTTGACTGTTCGCATATCTTCTCGAGTCATTTTATTACATTGTGTATAATAATACGATAAGTGTCTGTATAGAATATATATGGTTATGGAATAAAAGTTGATGTACATTTTGATGGCACTATGAAGTCTTTTATTACCCTTTGTCATTGATTCATTTATTAATGATCTTGTTTTTCATGTTGCTTAAGGTATATTTTCTAAAAACGGATAAGAAAAAGTACCATAATTATATACAGAATATGGAAACAAACAGATAATTAATAACATCTGTTTTTTGATGAAGGAAAGTTCAGAAAGGGTTAGGATCTTTCGTTGTTGTTATAACAAATCTAAATGATTAAAAGAAAGTATTATATATAACACAAATATCTGTCAAATTTGGGTGTGCCAGATGTGCAAATTTCGGAAAATGATTCCCCATTAGTGGCACTAGAAACCGAAAAGTTTGTTAGATAAAAAACATAAGCCAAACAGTTGAAAATTAATGAATCCAAAGTTCCAAAATTATACAAATCCAAATCCAGCTAAGTCATGCTCTGCATGAGTGAACAAACCTTAGTTTTAAATAAATCTTTTAAAAAATAAACATGGCTGAAAAGGCTGATACATTTTCTGACAGCACAGAGAACTGTTTACTGAGTAATGGATACCCTCGGGGAGTTTTACTCACTAGCAGAGGTTACCGATCAGAGGTAGTAAATATAAAACACAAACACCTATGAAAGTTTGATGAGCCAGATGTGCACATTTCAAAAAATCATTCCTCATCAATGACACTAGGGACCGAAAAGTTTGATAGATAAAAACATAAGCCAAACTGTTGAAAATTAATGAATCTAAAGTTTCAAAAATATAAAAATCTAAATCCAGCCAAGAAAACCTTAGTTTTAAATGAATTTCAAAAATTAGGACGGCTGAAAAGTTTGTTAAATGGTATATTTTCTGACAACACAAAGTACTGTCTACTGAGTTATGGATACTCTCGGGGAGGTTTTCTACACCAGCAGCGGTGCCTGTTTGAGTTAGGGTTATAGTTCATATCAAAATTCAGATTTGATAAACAAACCTTCACAACAACTATATAATTTGGAAACAAAAAAAAAAATAATAATAATAATACAAAAAAAAAAAAAAAAAAAAAAAAAAAAAAAAAAAACAATTTAAATTGTTTTTTGCTTTATTTATTACTACTTTATTCAAGGCTTACCGCGTATATTTACGGTAAAAACTCCTTCTAAAAATGAGTAAATGAAAATGTGCAACGCATGCGTAAGAGAAATCTGTAGTTACAAAGCACCTGGTTTGCTTAGATAACAAGACATAATGTAAACGAATGTAACATCTACAAAACACAGATTATTCTTTACTTACAGATTTATTGTCAAATAAGTCCCATAAAAATACCGACAAATCAAAAACATTTTAATGTATTCTACTACTGAAAAAACCACAATATTTCCGTGGCAGAAACCCTGATTAAATTCGATTGATCGTGACAAAGTAAACCTTTACTACTCAAGAGATTACGTTTTACAATCTTAATTAGAAACCGATATGTTTTACATAACCACTTTTTATTTGATAAAACAGAATATAACTTGTTAAAAATCAATTAATCGGTAAATAAATAGTGTAAAATTCATGTTTGTTGTGGGAAATTTGAACATAAATTTTATTTCATTAATGCGATAAAAGTTTTTCTCCAGCTTATGCTTTGATGTTTGCATTATTAAAGACTGACAGCAAAACTTAAGATTAGTTAAATCCCAACATGAGACTTGGTTTATGACATTTGGGGGCTGTTTATATAACAATACGGAGCCGTATTTATAACTCTGATTAGAATATTCTTAGCTCCACATGTTTATGATTTCGTTAATTGCTCTGTTTTATTGCTATATAGTGCGAAAATACCTAAAAAATTAAAATTGTTGGTGCTTATTATCCTAATTATAAAAGCTGAGTTGGCAGTAAGTTAACTTCGAACTCAACTTGGCCGGAATCAATTATATTGTATTTATCCTAAAGAGATCTTTTCATAGTGAACTACCAACGTGATTTAATAATTCAGGAAAAATTCTAAGTTTGATTTAGGCTGTTCATTTAGTCACTTCCTATAAAATTGTCAAAACACGTTAATACGTTTTCACAGTTTTCGACTAAGTGACACCTTACTTTACAAATGAGTGATACCTTACTTTACAAATGAGCAAAAAGAAGTGGGAAGAAGCAATATCAAACATAATCATTTTAAAAAGTAACAAGTCTTACTGAGTTATCGTAGTACGCTAACATAGGATGACGGAATCTTAGAATATGTAGTACGCTAACGTATTATGACGGAATCTAGGTACATGTAGAACGCTCGTGTAAGATGACAGATTCTACGTATATGTAATACGTTAAAAGAGGGTGATGATATCTACGTATATGTAATACGTTAAAAGAGAGTGTTGGTATCTACGTCCATGCAGTACGTTAAAAAAGATGATAGTATCTACGTATATGCAATACGTTAAAAGAGGGCGATGGTATCTACGTATATGTAATACGTTAAAAGAGGGTGATGATATCTACGTATATGTAATACGTTATAAGAGAGTGTGGGTATCTACGTCCATGCGGTACGTTAAAAGAGTGTTGGTATCTACGTCCATGCGGTACGTTAAAAAAAGATGATAGTATCTACGTATATGTAATACGCTAACGTAGGATTACGGAATCTTCACCCAAGTAGTACGCTGAAGTAGAGTAACGGAATCTACGTACATATAGTACGTAAAGGAAAAATGACAGAAGATTCGTATATCTAGCTACATTATTTCTTGCAGTTTTGAAAACATAACAAAAAAAGATTAATGTTGAAATCCAATTCCGTGTTGCTGTGGGTGTACCCCAGTGATCAAGCAATCTATGCAAACAATTTTTTTAGTTTCCCATATCCTCATTAAAAAACGTTAATAAATTACTCGGGTGTACCCCAGTGATTAGGCAATCGATGCAAACAATTTCTTTTAGTTTCCCATATCCTCATTAAAAAAAAGGTAAATAAATTACGAAAATTTTCCGTTCTATTTAAGTATGTGTTACAAGACAGTATGACCTTAAGTTCACATAAGCAATTTCTGTATTAGTAATACGATAACAATTTATAAAAAAGTATTCATAACTCAGTAGGCAGTACTTTGTGCTGTCAGAAATTATACCTTTTAGCAAACTTGTCAGCCGTCGTAAATTTGAAATTTATTTAAAACTAAGGTTTGTTCCCTCATGCAAAGAACTCTTTAGCTTGATTTAGATTTATATAATTTTGGAACTTTAGATTCATTAATTTTCAACTGTTTGGCTTATGTTTTTTATCTATCAAACTTTTTGGTCCTAGTGCCACTGATGAGGAATGATTTTCCGAAATGTGCACATCTGGCACATCAAAATTGAACAGGTACGTTTACGTCCAGTGCAAATAAAACAAGTCCTTTTTTGGTACAAGACTAAAGACAAGTTGAAGCAGAGATAATTAGCATTGTAATTTTCTCTCTCTCTCTCTCTCTCATGGTAGAGCTGTCTTTTACGTAATCCTTTTTACATCAGAAAAAATAAAAGTTGTTCTAAATCGATTTATCATTAAAAATGAATTTGTTATGTGTAACCTGATATTCTTTCCAAAGATAATTTTGTCTAAAACATATTTATACAATTGCAACCTAATGTAGTTATATTTGCATAAAGTTGCGAGCGCCAGAAAAATAACTAATTTCTATAACAGGGCAATTTTATTCCAACGTAGAATTGTTTTATGACGCTTTATAACTGTATTTACATTTTCATCAAATAAGCGTCATGTGTTAATGTTTCTGGAATCTTCTATTGATTTAAACGTTCTATTAGTGGTCCCAATATGCTTAACAAAAAAATATCAAAGGAAGTTTATCGTCTTCGAAACTAAAGCTTTATTCAAAAAAGCTCGTACCACTGCCACATGGCCTCGTTATCAAAAATATCAGCTAAAATAGATTTTTAACAACACTAACGCCGTTTAGTTTTAAAGGTTTTTTGTAGGTAAACGACTCAAAATTTCTATGGAAATATCCATTTAATTGTCAAAAATATAAACTCTGTGTCATCGTAATGGAATTATCAGTATGACACTTTTAACAACTAATTAATTTATAACAAAGGAATTGACAAAAAAGTTTTGGTGCAGGCAATTGCTTTTATAATACATAATAATATCTATTGTAAAGCGTTAATTAATAAATATAACATTAATATTTGCAACTGAAAATTATGTACAACCAATGCAATCAAGATATAAAACTAACATACCCGTCCTTGTCCATATCACAATCCCAAAAACAAAGTAAAAACTTTGCAAACTGGGAAAATATGTTATACACGTAAACTTCCATCAAGGAAGTGAGGCTGGGTGGTCCGGAAGGGTAAGCATCTCCTGTCTAGCTAGCTACACCCGTCACGTACAAATCAATTTTGAGAATGAAAGGAACAAAGAACTATGGTAGTCAAATGTATCCAGTATATGTTGGGATACAGTGACTACATACTTATCAACAATATTGTGATGACGGCCATAAAAATTTTAAAGGGCGTTGATTAGCCTAGGCTTGCAATATCCTTGTGTCAACAATTTAATTGTAAGAAATTTGCTTCGTTGCAGAAAGTCCCCATAGTGGGACAAGCTCTACCGTACCGTATTAACTGTGAAACATATACACCATACGCAGGAGAAGCAGGGATATTACTGCAAAGAAACTGAAGGATGAGCACGGATAAATACACGTTAAATGCTCCACAGTCAAACGGCACAAAATATGAGAAGACATGCACATATCGGAACTACTGATAGAAAATATAACTTCCTACATAAAGAAGAAAAGGAATTTGGTTTTATTTAGAGGGGCCCGTACGTCCACAAAAAATGTGTAATCAAGTCAATCTACAGTTTGACCTCAAACTAATTGCAACAGAACAAATTTTATAACTTATATTCTCTCAAATACATGAAATGTTTATAGTAAAAAGTCTACCAAAATCTGACAAGGGGAAACAATATTTTGAGAAGTTTTAATTTCTTATGGGGATTTCTATAGACAAGGGAGATAACTCCTGTAAATCAGAGGAGTTTTAGTCCAATTACAATATGTTTTTTGCTATTTTTACAAAAAAGTAAAGCAAAGGCCCCGGAATTAATCAATCACAATTGATTCCATTTGTATATATTTAACATTTCTGATTTCATTTAAATTGAAATCATTTGCCCATTTTTATTCAGTTGCATTTTATTTTAAGTCTTTCACAATTTAATGTTTTTATAGTGATGAGGAATTAATAACAGAATACTCAAAGTAATGAAGTAGAAGTATTGGAAAGTTATGTTTTTAACCTGAGATATACTTATTTTATCATTTCTGTGTATAACAAAATATATTTGAGGTGAATAAATCTTTTTTCCATCTCATCGACATGTCCTTAATCAGCGTTTTGCATAAATTCTTTCAGCAAAATTATTTAATTTTTTTTTACATTCCATTTACACATTACATTCTAAATTGTCTTAGACTTCTATTTGAAGTCTATGTATATTTCCATCTAATTTCTAGGTTCTTCTTCATATAGTATCAGAGAAAACTTGAAGTTTTTGAAAATTTTTGTGTAAAATTTAGGATCACAATACAGAGTTATCTCCTTTTTCTATAGAAAATGCTATTGGTAACTTCAATTGGCAAAAAACCCAAATTCCACTGGATTGAAATTGGTATATTTTTTATGGTGAATAAAAACACAATTTCTAAAAACAATCACATAAAAATATTTTCTGCTGCAATTACTTTGAGGTTTGACCCTATTTTTTCATAGATTGACTAGACTAGTGTAACATTACATATCTAAAAAAATGAACTACATGTAATAATCTTTGTATATATATATATATATATATATATATATATATATATATATATATATATATATATATATATATATATATATAATACCTGCTATATTTATATAATCTATTAAATATTAAAGCAACATGTCGGGTTTGTTTAATATTAAAAAAAATTAAATGGAGCATTTTTATGTATATAAAAAGAATATTTGGTTAGTTTCGTGATATGATCAGTGTGAAATCGCTTTTTTTCCTAGAAAACTCCGTGTGAAATATTGGGCACGTCTAAACAACGCGTTAAATGACGTCAACGATTGTTACTTATCAAGTGTCATAAAAGGCATCTTTGATACAAATACAAGAATAAATACGAAACATTAAAGGTCATATTAAAACAGAAATGATTAGCGTAACAGTACTTCTAACCTCTTAACTTTTTTTCATGAACATTGTTTATATGTGCTGTATAATCGAGGATTTTATTTCTGTTTTTTAAAAAATGTGTGTTTATGGAAAATAAGTTATTTTTGCACACAACAAATTGTACTTTAAACGGAAAATCTGACATTTTACATGATAATTATTTATCTCTTTATGTGTCACAACAATTACTTTTGATTTTCATGATGATAAGTTTTTCTTGTTTAAGCATTATAATCAAATCTTTAAATAGACGCAATTTTTGTCTAAATTACGTTTTATATTCAGATAAAAAATATAAAAGGCGACAAGATGACAATAAAAACATTTAGGTTGCGGCTAGTCTTACTCGGAATAAAAAAAACGAAACGAAACTTAAGGAAACAAAATAATAAAATGATTTACCGAAATAATACCAGAAAAATAACAATTTCCTTTCACATTGATGGCGTCAATCATTTAAATATATATTCTTTACCATAAAACTAATGACATTGTATTCTTGACAAATCAATCAAGGGAATAAGAACATTATATAACTTAGACACTTTTCACATAAAAAAAAATTAGGGATATATCGATAAAATATCATTATTCCATCTGTTGGTACAAGGGGAATGAATTTTAGTTATAAAAATAATTTAATAGAATAATTGTACATTATATTTCATCATATAATATCAATGCCTAAAGAAGCAAATAATGTAGTACTTATTGGATTACAACTTCCCAATAAATAGGCAATCAATCAAAGAATAAAACAGTGTACGAAGAGCAGCTGGTGAAATAGAAACTTCAGCGTTTTTTCCACACACACAATTTGTTAATACTGTGGTCAGAGAAAAAAATTCTCGAGGGATATATGTGCTAAAATGGATTTTCTGTTGTTATGATTCAGTGTAAAATAAAGTCACTTGGGAATTTAGATTTTAATTTTACACCTACAACCCTATTTTCTTACCCATTCTTTCACCTAAAACCATTTGTAACAATTTTGACTACATCAATTAATTATTGTGGTGCTTTTCTTATTTTACTCCAATGGCCCGACAGGGATTGTGGGTATATTGGTTTTTATTTGATATGTTCTTTCATTTGCTTGTCCACCTGTTAGAATCGATACCTCTTACCCTATCACTCAATATGGTTTTTGTACAAGTGTATATAATCTTTACATGATATACCTGCGCAATTTGTAGTTATATATGTCAAATGTCAAGGTCATTAAATCAAAATAATTTTGCAATGTATATTATTACAACATTTTATGTTTTTGTAAGAGCTTGTTCTTGTGATGGGGTAAGTTTATCTTAAAATAAAAGAGAGTTAATTTATGGACATTGATGACCGAGTTGCCAGAAGAGCACACAAACAAATCACTATGTCTTCCACTGTCTAGGTTCGGATCCTAACATGCAGATCCGAGTGTAAAAAAGTGTGTTTGTTCACTTGCCGGGTACTCTGATTTCTTCAACATTCCAAAAACCGGGCGCATTGATATGTGAAAAAATTTGAGGGAGGCGTAAAATATCATTACTCAAATCAATTCTAACATTTAGAAAAATAAAAAAGAAATAAAGAGAGGTAGAGAGAAAAAACAAAATCATTAAGCTTTTTTATAATTATTATAAAATCACATTTTCACTTGATATATGATTTGTTACACAAAAACTGTATTTTAATTTATAAGTTACTAAATAAATGCATATATCAATTGTCATTGCTTCTAAATCTATCAGTGTTTAAAAAAAATAAATTGACATAATATCGCTGTCATAAAAAAAGAATCGTAAGTATCAAATCAGTCGATTTTTAGTCAGGAAACAATATATGTTTCTCTTATGTCTCCGACATTTTCGACGAAGTGAAGGAATTTTAAAATCATATTATTTTTTAAGCTTCATAACATCATTTATCTGACATACTTCACTTTACTTTTCTTCCAGGTGCTAGTTGTTGAGTTATTTCATATTTTATTGTTACACTTTGTGTGAAAAATATTTTAAGTAAATAAATGTGTTTATTGCTTCGTAATGATATATATTTCATTGTTATTGTATTTACAAAGCCACAGAACTTTTCTATGACAAATTGTCATGTTTTTGTTCGAGGAGGCTTGCGATTCTTTCACTGAGTTCTAAATAAGATCAATGTTTACAGTCGTATTGATCAGCATTATTGCCACTATTGGCTATAGACAAACTTCTAAGAATGTGAATCAATGAAGATATTACACAAAGAATAATGATTAATCAATTTGCTATATAAAGTTATAGATCCTATTGATATTGTGTCATTGTTATTAATCGGATTAATGGTATTTAACATCACAGTTCATGTTAAAAAGATTTTCTTGAGACTTTATTGGTGTTCTGACATTTAAAAAGAAAATGTGAGAGCAAAATGTGTAAACAGTACACGCATCCAAGGGAACGACACAATACCAGTCGATGGAGAGAAAAAAGCTGAATAAGACAAACACAAAGTAAGACTGTTCTCGATTATGGTCGAGAACACGTTCAATGGTGTTACATAGCGTCCTTGAATGGCCTCTAACTACTGTATATAGTAGTTATACTAGCTATATTAAAACCAATGATCTATAAATACGCAAATTGAAATGAAAACGTTATTTTGTGGGGAAATAAAAATAAAACTATTACAAATATTTTAAAAAAGGTAAAATACTAACATGTACTTATAGTAACTATATTTTACACACAGTGTACGGTTATGTATAAAATAATACTTCTTCGTGTACGCGCGTTCGCGGATAACATCGCCTGTCACCGCCAAGGTTCAGTTGCGGGAAGATTCTGTTTTTGTTTTCAGCAAACTTGCCAAATATAGCTGGCTTCAGGTACTTCGGTTTCCTTTATCATTCTGGAATGACAGCATACAATATAAGTAATAGAATTATGGCTGGGACATAAAAATCATTAATCGACCTATCCCCACAATATACAAATCTAAAAAAATCGCCATTAAACTTGTGACATGTATGGACATAAAAATAATCAAACTTTAACCTTACATGTTTACCATTTTAGATACACATTACCCCAATCATCTAGACATCCAAAGTAAAATCTTTATCAGTACAGTAAGGTTTATTTTGTGTATATTTGTTATTCCTTTGAGTACTGGTAAGAAACAAAAAGATAGTATTCTTCAACAACAATAATATAAAAAGCTCTGTCGCTGAATTCGTCAATATCTCAATATCAAAATGTAATTAGGTATAAATCTTGCTTTCAGATTAAATTTTGAAAATAAGAGAAGGATAATTATAACATCATCGTATTTCAGTGACCTCTAGCAACACATACACGCACATTAAATGCGAAATCGGTATCAGGTGGATTTCTAGAATTATTATAAAACAAATAAGTCCATCTCAAATGTGACTAGTTGTTTAATTTAGAAGTGAAATAGACAATGACCCCAGAGAGTCATTCTCCGATTAATTAGAAAAATTTTAATGTCGTAAGGTCCCGCCTGATTATAAAAAAACTGAAAAAATCTGTTTGTGATCCTTCCTTCCGTCCGATTTAAAAAAAGCAGTCCTTCCTTCCGTCCGATTTAAAAAAAGCAGTCCTTCCTTATGTCTAATTTTAAAAAAAACAGTCCTTCCTTCCGTCCTATTAAAAAAAACAGTCCTTCCTTCCGTCCTATTAAAAAAGCAGTCCATCCATCCGTCCTATTAAAAAAAGCAGTCCTTCCTTCCGTCCTATTAAAAAAAACAGTCCTTCCATCCGTCCGATTTAAAAAAAAAGCAGTCCTTCCTTCTGTCCTATTAAAAAAGCAGTCCTTCCATCCGTCCAATTTAAAAAAAGCAGTCCTTCCTTCCGTCCGATTTAAAAAAGCAGTCCATCCATCCGTCCGATTTAAAAAAGCAGTCCTTCCTTCCGTCCAATTAAAAAAAAGCAGTCCTTCCATCCGTCCGATTAAAAAAAAGCAGTCCTCCCATCCGTCTGATTAAAAAAGTAGTCCTTCCATCCGTCCTATTAAAAAAAGCAGTCCTTCCTTCCGTCCGATTAAAAAAAAGCAGTCCTTCCATCCGTCCGATTAAAAAAAAGCAGTCCTCCCATCCGTCTGATTAAAAAAGTAGTCCTTCCATCCGTCCTATTAAAAAAAGCAGTCCTTCCTTCCGTCCGATTAAAAAAAAGCAGTCCTTCCATCCGTCCGATTAAAAAAAAGCAGTCCTCCCATCCGTCTGATTAAAAAGTAGTCCTTCCATCCGTCCTATTAAAAAAAGCAGTCCTTCCTTCCGTCCGATTAAAAAAGCAGTCCTTCCATCCGTCCTATTTAAAAAAAAAAGCAGTCCTTCCTTCCGTCCTATTTAAAAAAAAAAGCAGTCCTTCCTTCCGTCCTATTAAAAAAGCAGTCCATCCATCCGTCCGATTTAAAAAAGCAGTCCTTCCATCCGCCCAATTAAAAAAAAGCAGTCCTTCCATCCGTCCGATTAGAAAAAAGCAGTCCTTCCATCCGTCCGATTAAAAAAAAGCAGTCCTCCCATCCGTCTGATTAAAAAAGTAGTCCTTCCATCCGTCCTATTAAAAAAAGCAGTCCTTCCTTCCGTCCGATTAAAAAAAAGCAGTCATTCCATCCGTCCGATTAAAAAAAAGCAGTCCTCCCATCCGTCTGATTAAAAAAGTAGTCCTTCCATCCGTCCTATTAAAAAAAGCAGTCCTTCCTTCCGTCCGATTAAAAAAGCAGTCCTTCCATCCGTCCTATTTAAAAAAAAAGCAGTCCTTCCTTCCGTCCTATTTAAAAAAAAAAGCAGTCCTTCCTTCCGTCCTATTAAAAAAGCAGTCCTTCCATCCGTCCGATTTAAAAAAAAAAGCAGTCCTTCCTTCCGTCCTATTTAAAAAAAAAGCAGTCCTTCCTTCCGTCCTATTTAAAAAAAAAAGCAGTCCTTCCTTCCGTCCTATTAAAAAAGCAGTCCTTCCTTCCGTCCTATTTAAAAAAAAAGCAGTCCTTCCATCCGTCCGATTTAAAAAAGTAGTCCTTCCTTCCGTCCTATTTAAAAAAAAAGCAGTCCTTCCTTCCGTCCTATTAAAAAAGCAGTCCTTCCATCCGTCCGATTTAAAAAAGCAGTCCTTCCTTCCGTCCTATTTAAAAAAAAGCAGTCCTTCCTTCCGTCCTATTAAAAAAGTAGTCCTTCCATCCGTCCTATTTAAAAAAAAAGCAGTCCTTCCTTCCGTCCTATTAAAAATGCAGTCCTTCCATCCGTCCGATTTAAAAAAGCAGTCCTTCCTTCCGTCCTATTTAAAAAAAAGCAGTCCTTCCTTCCGTCCTATTAAAAATGCAGTCCTTCCATCCGTCCGATTTAAAAAAGCAGTCCTTCCTTCCGTCCTATTAAAAAAGCAGTCCTTCCTTCCGTCCTATTAAAAATGCAGTCCTTCCTTCCGTCCTATTAAAAAAGTAGTCCTTCCATCCGTCCTATTTAAAAAAGCAGTCCTTCCTTCCGTCCTATTAAAAATGCAGTCCTTCCATCCGTCCGATTTAAAAAAGCAGTCCTTCCTTCCGTCCTATTAAAAAAGCAGTCCTTCCTTCCGTCCTATTAAAAATGCAGTCCTTCCTTCCGTCCTATTAAAAAAGTAGTCCTTCCATCCGTCCTATTTAAAAAAGCAGTCCTTCCTTCCGTCCTATTAAAAATGCAGTCCTTCCATCCGTCCGATTTAAAAAAGCAGTCCTTCCTTCCGTCCTATTAAAAAAGCAGTCCTTCCTTCCGTCCTATTAAAAAAGTAGTCCTTCCATCCGTCCTATTTAAAAAAGCAGTCCTTCCTTCCGTCCTATTAAAAATGCAGTCCTTCCATCCGTCCGATTTAAAAAAGCAGTCCTTCCTTCCGTCCTATTAAAAAAGCAGTCCTTCCTTCCGTCCTATTAAAAAAGTAGTCCTTCCATCCGTCCGATTTAAAAAAGCAGTCCTTCCTTCCGTCCGATTTAAAAAAAAAAGCAGTCCTTCCTTCCGTCCTATTAAAAATGCAGTCCTTCCATCCGTCCGATTTAAAAAAGCAGTCCTTCCTTCCGTCCTATTAAAAAAGTAGTCCTTCCATCCGTCCTATTTAAAAAAAAAGCAGTCCATCCATCCGTCCTATTAAAAAAATCAGTCCTTCCTTCCGTCCGATTTAAAAAAATCAGTCTTCCTTCTGTCCGATTTAAAAAAAGCAGTCCTTCCATACGTCCGATTTAAAAAAGCAGACCTTTCATCCGTCCGATTTAAAATAGCAGTCCTTGCTTCCGTCCGATTAAAAAAAGTAACATTAGTCTTGAAAGATACATGCTTGAAGTGACTTGGCGAAAATCATAATTTCAAAATTGAAAACAAAATATAAATTTTTACCAGAAATTAGTCTAATACTTATTTAATTTTTCCCTTTATGAGAAGCCACATGATTTTTATTAGGACTGTAAAATAAGACAAACCCACATCATAAAAATATACAAAATATTTTTTTCTCTTGTAAGAAACGTGTAAGCTAAATTATTACTAATGGAAATACGGCTATTTAATGGCGTCTTTTGATTGTTTGGAAATGGTTTTGTTTATAACAAATCCGCACTTAAATGCTGAGTTAATTAAAGAACTGAGGTATTTATTTAGATATTCAGTTTTTGGTATTTTATTTTTATAGATTCCATAAGTTATTGATTAATGTTATTGAATTTAAACCTGTATTTAGCGTTACAGATGTTGATGGGTACTACTTTGTGTCTGAAGTCGGGACTGTTATAATTAGTAATTTATTTCCATTTCTTTGAACAAAAGACAATATTAAGCTCATTCGTATAACCTCTTGTGTAGTTAACATTTACTGATTGTACAACCACTACTGTACATTTTTATCAAACGACAATGATTTTACCACTGGAATAGCCTTGTATATAAATTGTTTCTGTCTGAGGCTGCAAGAGACGAGACGATAAAACATAGTCCCTTTGATATTTGACAGAAAATCTCCTAAATCCTATTCCGTCATTGCCCCTTTGATATTTGACAGAAAATCTCCCAAATCTTATTCCGTCATTGTTACTTTGATATTTGACAGAAAATCTCCCAAATCTTTTTCCGATAGATCAGTACTTAACGTTCAACAGATCATTACCGTTACATGTATATGCTTTTGTGCGTGTTATTTCACTAAATTTAAAATAAATCAGCAAATTAAAAACTATATGAAATTATATTGTTACTTTTTAAAACAAAAAAACCTGTAAAATCAAAACAAAATTTCTTGTCATTCTATATTATGCTGTAAAAGCTAGTATGATTCATACGAGATAAAACTGATTTACAGAGTCTGTAGAGCAGTAAGGTTTGTCGCCAAATGACACAATCGTTTTGTTTTTTTAATAATGTTCCGAATAGATACCCTTTGTAAGAGAAAAACTAATCTAAAATATCTATACAGAAATCTTCTCATTCAGCTACAAAATATAAATAAATGGCTCCAACACACAGAGAATAAGTTATAGAACAAATCTCTATTGAATGTGAAATTTGGCTTCAGTTTTAACTGTGTCGTGTTCTTGGACTCATTTGTTGGTACAATTTACATTTATTTTCCGTCTATGACCTTCAAAAGCCACCTTTAAACTTTAAGTTGCTAAAGTGATTTATTAAGAAGTCACAACATATCTTTTTTCTTCGTGTTTTACAGTGTGTCATTCGCTCGTATTTTGTCGTGTTCTTGGATCCCGTTTGTTGATAAAAATAACATTTATTTTCTCGCCTATGGCCTTCGAAAGCCACCTTTAAATTGCTAAAGTAATTTCTTAAGCAATTTCCTAACTAGTCACAACAATTTTTTATTTATTTTTCAGTCTTGTTTTACAGTGTCTGTCATTCGCTGGCATTGTGTCGTGTTTTTGGACCATTGGTTTATACAAATTACATTTCTTGTCTATGATCTTCAAAATTTCACCTTTTAATTGCTACCTCGAATCAATGATCAGCGTTTGTAAGAAACAAGATAAATTATGTTTGTCTAGGATGGAAAATAACAATTGATTTTATTACCTCTATAAGTAATACGTATCAATGGTTTATTACTGGATTCATTGTGTCAGATACACTGTAAAACTTATCACTGATGTCTCAGGAGTTTCTACTTATATTACTCTTAGTAAAAGGTCATAAGAAATCTCACTTTAATTATAAATAAGTTACAGAATAAGTAACTCAAGTCATATCTCAATATCCCGAGGGGCTTGTTCATATATATATATATATATATATATATATATATATATATATATATATATATATATATATATATATATATATATATAAATTGATCCCATACTTGTATTTTATGGTTTTTATTGCAAATTTGAATTTTTATTAGTTTATATCAGTTATTTTTACGTAAACGTATAACAACGCGAACAAAACATGAAATCATAATATATTTTTGCTATGTGCCCAAAAATGGGTAGTCTACTTGAAAGTGTACTTAGCAACACCAAAGCAAAACTGACCACGGCCTTTGCAGTTATATGATAAAGTAGACAAAATAAAAACTTACTTTAATTTTTCATTTTTGTTAGCATTCTAATTAATAATGGAAACAAAATAATAATTATACTTGTATTGGCTGTCAAAATCTTCAGCAAAACTGTTACACGAAAATCATATTGTGACAATTGAAATAATATATGCAAATTATAAACAAAAAAGAATTTTAAAAATCCTTTTAACCATGAACTTAAACTATTCAATTCTCATTTGGTAAACCTTGCATTGCCATAAGGCGAGACTTAGGTGTTACTTTTCCGGTGTCGTCATCGTCGGGGGCGGCGGCGGCGTTTCGAAATCTGAACTAATGTATTTTCTACTCGACTAAACTAACCTGCAGGCGAGACATTTAAATCCGTGGAATTCTTGTTTTAAATTAGTTTGTTTTTAACAAGTGGTTCAATTTCAAACATCATGATTCACAAAACTGAATTCAATTTTGCCATCGTACCAAATCCGAACTGTAAAAACCAATTATTCTTGTTATATTCGTTTGTTCTTTTGTTTTCATAAACTTGTATATAATATTTGTTGTTTCTATACACACCATTTTGAGTTACAAATTCGTTTATAACCAACTACCTTAAAGTCACGTGTTGCCTTAGAATATGACTTATACAACTATATAATATGTGGATTATTTACATGTGAACTTTTACATATACTGCGACGTTTGATTGAAATTTTACATGATTTGAATTTTTTAAAAGTCTGGATAAATCTTATTAGGTTTGTCTGTATTGTTCAGCACGAATTGATTAATACTATATATAGTTTGTCCATCAAAGCTATGATAAAATATTCATAGTGTCAGATATACGGTATAAATGATTTGTGATAGCATTAAAGGAATCATGATAAAAACTAACTTGATCTGTGATAGTATCAAAGGGGTCTTAATAAAAACTTACTTCATCTGTGATAGTATCAAAGAAATATTAACTCGATAACGTAATTACGTATGCGTGAAGAGTGTCTGGCTGTTAATTAAGAATAAGTAACTCGAGGATACTCGGACTGTTTTAGTTTACCGTATAGTATAAAACCGAGATGTTTAGAAAAGCTCCTAGATATTTGCTTAATTAGAATACAATAAGGCACTTAAAATTCAGTGGCGTAGCGAGCATATCATTTATCTGTACGCACCAGTGTGTGTCCGATACGTGCTGAAGGCGCGTCTTTCTAGGGGGGTCTGGGGGCATGCCCCCCCCCCCCCCCAGAAAATTTTTGATTTTTAGAGCCTAAATGTTGCGATTTCCTGCACTCTAGACGGATCTGTTTAGTAATATTTTCCCGGGTTTTTTTTAGTTCGGTTGGTTAATGGAATGGTGTTTTTCGTCCCAGTCAAGTTTATTTCACTTATATCGAGGCGGTCAGTTCGGGGATAATGGAGGAAACCGGAGTACCCAGAGAAAACCACCGACCTTCGGCAAGTGAACTGACAAACTTTCTCACATTAGGATATACCCAAGTGGGATTCGAACCTAGGCGGTGAGAGGCATTTGGCGGTAAGGTAATGATAAATATAATGTAACTAATGTACAGACATATGGCTTGAATGGGTCTATATTTTAAGGGGTCGAACTTGGGTATCAATACAAAATACGCCACTGAATATGTTTTATTTGCAGTTTGTTTTTCAATAGTACCTTGAAGGAAATGAATAGGATTTAGCAGAATCCCACTTTTGTTCCAATATTTTTCTCTTGATTTGGAAATTGCTCAAGTCACTTTGAATCAAGCTGCCAATATCAATAACTTCAACAAATTTTCTTTCATTCGATTCGGAAATACATGTATCAGGATTTTTCTGTTCATTTTCTGTTTTTTATGATGATTCGGCGTTTTATCGACTTGTTCAACTTTCTTAAAAAAGGACTGAAGTCCAAGTTGTTTAGCCATGCTAGTGTGTAGGTCATTGGCGCTAATAAATGATAAACCTTACCGGACGAACGCCGTGTATGATAAGTAACAAAACGGTTACGACATAAACTTTAAGTCATATTCGGACATCGAGCATAACGTAAAATTTTCTGTTCAATATTATCTACTAGTGAACCTTGGTATCTCACGATATGCAAACGTAGAGAATCATAACCAGTTAAATGATAGTATACGATTACCTGTAAAAAAGGTCATGTTTTTTTTTTAAATTTTAATGACAATTTCCAAGATTTTTACAATCTCTGTATTTTGATGTGTACGCCCGGGCGTTTTGACGTAATAGGCGCTACGCCACTGAACAGAATAACTAACATTCTTAATTAAAAGATGCTTTTTTTACGTGTTTGTAGACAAAAAATCTCAGAAACTTTATCTTTACTTTTTTGATTTTGATTCGTTAAAAGACAAAGACCAGTTTTGAATTTGGATTCATATAATTTTTGAACTTTCGATTAATTTTTTTTCAACTGTTTGGCTTATGTTTTTTATCTATAAAACTTTTCAGTCTTAGTGTCACTGGTAAGGAATGATTTTCCAAAATGTGCACATTTGGCACATAAACAAATTAACAGGTATTTTTTTTTTATAAATTTACTGACCAAATATTGATGCATCTGGAAAAAAATCTTAACATGTTCATAATCAACCTCAGTTACACTTATGCTTACATGGATAATAATGAAATTCTTCTCTTAAGCTAATAAAGTTCTGAGATTTTTATACATTTTAAGAACATATGTAAGAAGAGTTCAAGAAGAATATTGATATACCAATAAACTGAAGTGAACTTTTTGATACTTCTACTTGTATTGCAAATTTCATTTTATCCAATATGGTTAGTTCGATAGCAATCATTATTTTTGGTTATAGTTTTTAGCTCACCTGACCGAAAGGTCATGTGAGCTTATGGCAAAGCGCGGTGTGTTTATGTGCGTTCGTGCGAGCGTGTGTGCGTGCGTCGTTAACACCTGTTTTCGACTTCTTCTCCAAAACTGCTGGACAGATTTCAATGATACTTAGTCAGAAGCATATATGGGTCGATGCAATTCAGATTTGTTCATGGCGTTGCCATGGCTACCAAAACTAGGTCAAGGTGACCTAGGGGTCCAAAAATCTTTAATATCTTCTTCTCTGAAACCAATGACGGGAGAAAAAATCTGATGTGACATTTGGCTTTTCTAGGGTCTTAAACCTATAGTTTGTTCATTTCATGAAATTTGGTCAAAAAATGGGTAACGAGTTTTTGCGTTTAATTTAAAAAATTTCATAAAATGGCTTCAAATTGTTATAACTTGACTATTTGAACAGATAATGACATGGGGTTTTCAGTTTTGACTTTTTCTTGAAATGGCCTTTAAAATAGTATCAAGGTCACAAATCAAGGTCATAACCTAATTAGTGATTTTTGCAGTTTTAGGCTATTTTCTTGCAAATATTAAAAGATATATGAAATCAAAACATTGTTAAAATGTTCAGCATGACAAAATTTAAAAAGATACCAAGTTTCGTAACTATATGATAATCCATGTAGGAGTTGTTGCCCCTGAAATGTTATTTTTGGCTTATAAATACTAAAATTGTGCATTAGCTTGAAAACTATAAGCCTTTTGTATAGGAATGTATATAAGAATATTGTAGGTATTGATATGACAGTCATTGTGATATGTGGTTCAAGGTCATATGTTGAAAGGTCAAGGTCATAGCTGCATACGTGTACTGAAACTGTGAATTATCGTGAAAACTATTAACTTTTTATATAAGCATGTATATTAGAATATTGTAGGTAGTAATATGACAATTATTTTGATATATGGTTCAAGGTGTTCAAAGGTCAAGGTCATACTAGTAGCTGCATAAGTGAACTGAAACTGAATTATCTTGGTTCAAGGTCATATGTTGAAAGGTCAAGGGCATAGCTGCATACGTGTACTTAAACTGTGAATTATCGTGAAAACTATTCACTTTTTGTATAAGCATGTATATAAGAATATTGAAGGTATTGATATGACGATCATTTTGATATATGGTTCAAGGTCATATCTTCAAATTTCAAGGTCGTAGCTGCATAAGTGTACTGAAATTGTGAATTATCTTGAAAACTATTAACTTTTTGTATAGGCATATATATTAGAATATTGTAATTATTGAATTGATAATCATTTTGATATATGGTTCAAGGTCACATGTTCAAAGGTCAAGGTCATAGCTGTAGAAGAAGACTGAAATTGTAAATTATCTTGAAAACCATAAACATTTTGTACAAGCATGATTAGAATATTGTAGGTGTTGATAATACAAACATTTTGATATAAGGTTCAACTTCATATGTTCAAAGATCAAAGTCATGGCTGCATAACTGTATGGTTAATGATTTAAAAATTATTCATTGCACTATAGTTAAATCATGCATATGAGCAATTTATAAAGAAATGTGACTAGACATTTCTGATTAATTATTACAGAAATTTTCCAAACTTGAGTAATTTTATGAGCTTTTCGTATTTAAGTTCTTTGTAAGTTTTTGGACATTTCCTCAGGTGAGCGTTAAGGCCCATGGACCTCTTGTTTCTTGTATCTTTTCTTTTCTTTTCTTTTCTTTTTTTTTTTTTTTTTTTTGGAAACTTACACATCAAGATAATTATTATATATACATATACATAAATGACTTTAAAATACCTGGTAGAGTATAAAAATATATAATTATTTTATTGAATAAATAACCAAGAAGGTATTGAGTTTTACCTCAGTAATAACTCTTTTTGGTTCGAAAAACTTTTAACTCGACTCGTGCATGCCGGACACATGTTTGTAAGTCTTAGAACAATTTGTAAAGCGATTTAAAATGAAAGTGACCGAGTAGCACTAACCAATTAAACCTTACCACAGGCTTTGGAAAATCGGGTCCTTGTTTCAACCTAGTGGCATAAGTTTAACATTGTGCTGCTTTAAACAGAAACGTCTTTTTTCAAACTGTCTGCCTCATATTATTTTTGCCAAAACCGGTAGCATTTTAAAAATCAAAACCTAAATCTTTGAGCTACTTATATCCAAAATCTATGGAGATGTTCATTTAGCTAATAACTCTAAAAACATTTTTGAAAGGTAACATTAATGGCAAATGACGAGTTCGACATAAATAAAAACCAGACACTTTTTGACTTCAAAGTATTATATATATATATATATATATATATATATATATATATATATATATATATATATATATATATAGAGTTTTTTTTTAATTTGCCTTACTTCTTGTTTCTCGCTGTTGTACCTTATGGAAACATTTTGTTCTGAAATTTCGTAAGGCAAATTATAGCTTTGAAAATGTGGCAGCTTGTCCGCTCCCTTTCTTGGAATTCCTCTTGTTATCCGAGCTATTAAGTTTGTTAACAACGATAACAATATATTAACGTATCACTTGGCCATGACGCTATGAGCATTTCTAAATTTCCAAATCACTCACGCTAGAGGTTTCATATTACCTTTTATGTCGACAAAACAAATATTTGTGAAAAATACAAGTATTAATTCGTTCGTATATAAAAATTTGTTATTAACAAAAATGAATGAATCTGTGGATAATTTATATAATTTTTGGTATCAATTTAAGTTTTTTATGATGATATTGAATGCAGTGTGCATATATAGAAAATCATAATATATTTTTATAGTTGAGCCAACTATTACGTATAAGATTTTTATTATTACCTTTGTAAGGTGTAGATACGGTTACATGTCAGGCACGTTTAAAAAAGGTAACTCATAAAATATGATGGATATATAGTCTAGACATAATCGGTACAAAAAGCATTTTTCATCTTGCATATAATTTTTTCTGACGTTATAAAATCAGCTATAATTGTTTTGAAACAAAAGTAATGAAAAAATCAATAAAAATAATTTAAAAACTTTTGCAGAATTCATGTGTGATTGTGAATCCAACTAGAAGTTGCGAAGAAACCAGGATGATCTTTTCCTGAAACACCTAAATAAAGCCAAAGGTCACCAGATGTTTCCAGCAACTGGAACGGCATAGCTGTTCTATTATTATTATAATTTATTTTTGTCAAATTAGAATAGCATCAGGTTTGTGTCACAGGTTGTTTAATCGATTTAAACAATTATTTCTTTAACTAAATTAAACAGCTATATAATTACATTAAATTAAGTAATATGTCTAGTCAGTTTGACAAAATACATTTTAACATTTAGCTTTATATAAATTATTCATAACAGTGTTTAATATGTGATTTTTCACTCACTACTTCAAAGCATGCTTACTTACGGTTTCACGCCAATGCACACAGCCCAGCGCGCGAAATTAAACATATCTTATAATTACTTTTATCTACACTGCCAAGGGGTTAGGACGCGTGATTGTGTCTACATGTAACCTTTTAATTTAGGAATATCAAAGATATTATAGGAATATCTTAGATATCACAGGGATATCATAATTCACAAAAAGCAGGACTAACTTTAGACAGTCAAAGTGTCCGATAGTCTTAATTGGAATATGAGTTCTTTGTTATTAAAAACCCTGTGACATTTGTAACATTTTTTTACACAAGGCAAAAAGGGTTAACGTTTTTTACGAGCAATAGATCCACAGGCATTCACATCATTTGGTTTTAGACAAGGGAAATCCCCCAATTTTAATTTTACCTGGGTAAAGACAATGCAATATAAGAGTTTATTTTTAATATTGCGTAAATACAAGTACCTAAAAGTCGAAAAATCAAGAGCAAAATGTTTTAAATTTTAAACTAGCATTTAAAAAATCGATACATATATTTTGAGTTGGAAGTCCGTGAACATAACCACTAGACTATCGAGGCTTATAAAGGTTTAACATACACTGTAATACATAAACAGGCACCAGCTTCATTGAAATTGGCAGGTAACGTGTTAAGGCGTTTTTTTTTATTCGTGTTAGCAAATGTGCCCGTCGATTATTATTTAACTACTGTTAATAATGTTATATATTACCTACATTTTTATTACCTGTTTTGTTCACTGACAAACTTGTCATCATTATGAAATCGCAAGATATATACTGGTTGTAAAATGACTTTTTGTGATTTATTTAAGGAAAAACTTGTATTTTGCATAGCGCATTATGCAGTGTGCACACCGGTTTTCATGTTATGACTCAATAAACTTGTTAAAACACATGTCATTACTTATAATTCAATTTTAAACACTGAAACTAAAATATTAAACAATGTTCTGTTTCATTTTTCTTTTTTTTTTATAAAATTGAAAAACAATTTCCTCCGTGTTGGAACTATCATCTACAAACAATTTCAGCCAATGAAATGGAACGAGTCATACGTCACGCCATTCACAGCGTTGCTATGGTTGAGTTGTTTTTTTGGGTATAACATGTGAAGTGAGTATGTGTTTGTATTGCAGTATGATATAACAGAATTTAGAAATTAAATTATAATATCAATTTTAATTGACAATTTTTTATACTTTTTTTATCATCAAAGATAATATTATTTACATAAAGTGTCCGAGGTAAGCTCTCCCGGATAAGTTTAAATAAAAATGGCGCACAGCACTGTATTCCGGTGCAAATCAGTGTCGAAATTTCGAGGTTAGTTTCATAAGAAAACATGCACAAAAATGTATTATCAGCGACATAAAGAAGTGGAGCATATGTCCTCTACACTACAGATCCGCCACTGTATTAAATTAGTAAACGGCAAGTGAAAATTCTAATTGTCCTTTTACATTAACATGTTTGTGAAATAATACCAAGCTTAGCAGTTACTTTTATTGTGCCCCAATTCTTAATCTTTCTTTGAGTATTACTTCTCAGAAGTAATGACTAAATCTATATTTGAAAGAAGAGATGATCGAAAACGTTACTCACTTCTCTACAATTAATGATGTTCCGCAAATAGAAGAGAATGACAACATTTAAAATAGTGTTATCAACCTCAGTACAAAGAACTGCAATTGCAATTTAAAACTTGTTTATCATATGTAATTTTATGTTTGACAGTTTTTGAACTACTTTATCCATTGATTTTTCGCGTGTCAATAAATTAAAAACAGTTAAGATTATCTAAACTACATAACATAAAAAAGATTAGAAATCGGTATCAGAAGTCTGTATTGAGCCAAATCAAATTGATATGTCTAACTTTTAATACACTTTTGACATTAACCGATCTATATATATATATCGGGGAAATCAAAACATCCTATCTCCGGATAAGAAAATTATTCTGACATTTATTCAATAATTGTAACAACAATTTTCTATTTAATAAAAGACATTTCTGATGATGCTATAAACTCACATTTTATTCGTCTTAGAATATTTCCGTGTCAGATGCATAATTTTTGTATTTAAAAAAACAACACAAATGCTAAAAAATTGATACCACGTTATAACGTATATTCATAGAAAGTCATAAAACATTTCAAATTAACATTATATATATGTTTCTCTCATTACTTTTATTCATCGGTTTTAAGTAATTCTTTGAAGTTTGGAAATAGATAAATATACAACTAAATTTTATTTATTGTATTTTGACATACAAATATAAATAAATAAATAATTACTTTTGAAGTGCCGTATGTGCACTTTTTGGAAAATCATTCATCATCAATGACACTAGGGGCCAAAAAGTTGATAGATACAAAAAACGTTAGCCAAACTGTAAACATTAACAAGTCTAAAGTTAAAAATAATGTGAATCCAAATCAAGCTAAAGAACGCTTTGCATAAGGGAATAAACCTTGAATTTGATCAAACATTAAGACTCACAAAGTACTGACTACTGAGTTAAGAATACCCTGATAAAGATTTACACTACGAGCAGCGGTACCCGTTTAAGGGTGGAACATATCTAACAAAATACTAGCTAATTTTAATGTGCCATATGTCAACATTTTGGACATTTATTCATTATCAGTGACAATTGGGGGCGAAAGGATGTTAGATACTGAAAGCGTAAGCCCAAAACAGTTGAAATTAATGAATCAAAGTTAAAATATTTTGTGAATCTAAATCCTTGCTTTGTATAATGGATCAAACCTTAATTTGAAACATGTTCAAAAGTGTAGACGTTTTACTGACTTCTAAGTTATAAAACAAACATACCAGTTCTTGTCCATATCACAATCCCAAAAACAAAGTAAAAACATTGAAAGCTGGCAAATTTAGTAACACACGTTTTCTTCCATCAAGGAAGTGAGGTAGGTTGCCCCGGAAGGGTAAGCACCACCTGTCTAGCTAGCTACACCCGTCATGTGCAAGTCAATTTTGAGAATGAAAGGAACAAAGAACTATGGTAAGTCAAACATATCCACTATAAGTTTGGATACAGTGACTACAAACTTATCAACAATATTGTGATGACGGCCATAAAAGGTATTAAAGGATACCTTCGGAGAGTTTTCCACCATGAGTAGCGGCACCCGCTCTGGGGTATTAGATATTTAACAACAAGAATTCCACGGATTTTAATGTCTCGCCTGGTTAGTTTTTGATAAGTAGAAAATTTATTACTTTAACCAAAACTTTCACATTTTAACACGCCGCGTCGACACCGGACAAGTAACACCTTAGTCTCACCTAATGGCGATGCGAGGATCGACAAAAATACCGGTTAATTATGATGTGCCATATGTGCACATTTCGGAAGGTTATTCCCCATTATTTTCACTAAGGGTCAAAACAGTTGTATGGTATAAAAACGTAAGCCAGACAGTTAAAAATAAATAAGAACAATGAAGAATTATTGACAAGCAATGAAAGAAGACTGAAAGTACAAATATACATTTGGTATTTTAAAACATCTGACACACATCAAACGATTACATTGAAAGAAAATATTGATGTACTATTAAGACTGTGCTACATGTCAACTCTATTAATAACAAGACTATGTCTTTTTTTAGTGTATCATATTTTATTAAAATCGGATAAGTTATTTATTTTTAATTAAAAACATTGATTTTGTAAGTCTAATGCATTATAGGATTGCAGTGTACATATATATTTTCCTACCATGGAGTCAATTAAGGAGAAATAATTGAAGTAAGAAAAAAATAAAAGATCAGTCTACAAGCTTCAAGTTATGTTTTAATTTCAATGTTTATAATGTTTGTATAACATTTGAAAATAAAAATTTGGACTTGTGCTTCATCAAACATCTTCTGGCAAAGAAATAAAATCAAATTGTGCAAGTATTAAAATGAGTCACAACTTAAAAAGCTTAATTTATTCTTTGCCAAAGGCGCTTTAATTGTCTTTTATGCATGTGGTCTACGTATTCATTCCTTAATAGTTGAAGTGAAACTGATATTATGAATAATTATGACATCTTTCTGTAACAAATTTTGTAACATGTTTACTTGTTTAACTATATAAACAGATAAACTACGTGACTATAAATTAAGTAACAGATTTAAATCTTTATGTGGAATTATATAAGCGCACTGCAAATTTTATACCACTTTACTCAAAGCTAGTGACGTCTCGATATAAAAGCAATATTCTTCACTTGGATGAAAAACCCCTTTAAGTCAAAAATATAACACAAATACCAGCTAAACTTTGATGTGCCAGATGTGCACATTTCGGAAATTCATTCCTCATCAGTGACACTAAGACCGAAAAATTTGACAGATAAAAAACATACGCCAAACAGTTGGAAATTCATTCCTCATCAGTGACACTAAGACCGAAAAATTTGAAAGATAAAAAACATAAGCAAAATAGTTGAAAATTAAATAATCTAATGTTCCAAAATTATATAAATCCAAATCCAGCTAAGGAATGCTTTGCATGAGGGAACAAACCTTAGTTTAAAATACATTTAAAAATTGAAGACGGCTGAAAAGTTTGCTAAATGGTACATTTTCTGACAGCACAAAATACTGCCTACTGAGTTAAGGATACCCTCGGAAAGTTTTACTCCATTAACAGCGATATCCGCTTAGGGGTAGTAAATATATAACAGAAAATCAAATCAACATAACATCATTAGTTGTTAATGTATAACCGGAATCATTAAGAACATTCTAGAACAGAAGAAACAATATATGAGTAATTCTAATTTTACAGATTATAATTCTTAAAACCTAAAATAAAACATATCTGTGAATTTACGGTTTTTCCTAAACACATGTAGACTACCAAAGCCAGTGCTATGCATGGATGTTATATATTTAAACCAAAACACAATGCAGAACATTGTAATTTTTTTTAATTTTTGAAACACATTCTTTCCTAAGGCGGGCATATACATAATTATACATCCACAGACATTACGGTGCATGTCAACGCTTTATTTCGAATTTCACCCAGGGAAACTTGTCAGTTTGCCTTTCCCTAGACCATTTCTAAACTGATTGCTTCATTATAAGTAAAATAAAACTAAAACATTTCTCTACTCCATTCTGTTTACATTATATGAAATATTGTGCAAACTTAAAAAAATATACAAAAACTTTAAAAAGTGGTTTTTTGCTAGTTTAAAATAATGCAATGTCCTTGATTGGAACAACAGCTTTGTTTACTTTTGGAATTGTTGGCTTCAAAAGCTTAATAAATGGGGACTCAAGTTGTATTCATCTCAAATAAAAAAAGTTTGGGCTGATTTGTTACCGTCAAGAGGAGTACGGTTAAATTGACTAAAGTTCAACTTCAGAAGTAACATAACATCACAATAAAGATATAGATTATAAAATCTTAAAATAAATAAAATAAATAAATAAAATAATAATTAAAGATGATTTTTAGAAGTTACCCGATTTTTGAAGATGGGTTTGAGTGATTATCTAATTTCATTACATGATTTACATTTTTTTATATAAAAACTTACCGATATAGATGAAGTATTGTATGTCCTTAGATCCTTTGATATGTAGAGTAAACAACATCATGAATATATGACATGTATTTAAGGTTGGTAACATATTTCCAACCAGCTATTGGTTATGTTATGTGTATAAACTACTTTGAATAAAACAATTAATTTAGAAGCATATAGCCAACTTATTCTAAACAAATCATTGATATGTATTGATCGCAAAATTCATATTGTATACGTACATACGTACGGTGTAATACCATTTACAGTTATTTACTTATTTAATGAGGAATGAATTCCCGAAATATGCACATCTGGCACATCAAAATTTAACTGGTATTTGTGTTATATTTACGATATACGCGTGAAATAACAATAATTTATTATCGCCGGCAAATCTATCTATCTGTGTGTGTGTGTGTGTGTGTGTGTGTGTGTGTGTGTGTGTGTGTGTGTGATATTTGTTTATTACCAAGTGGATACCAGTATAACTATTTTTCACATTTTTCACATTTACAAGCTTCAAGTTATTATCTTGCATGAAAAATCATTTAATCACCAATAAAACGAATTTGAAAAGTACTACCTTTTTCAGTCTGAAATATTTTTCTTCACTAAGATATATTCTTTAGAGTTTTTGTGATCCAAAATATACCTTTCTTTTACTTATTCAGACAGAAATTTCCCATTATTTTTTTCAAAAAAGAGGAAATTCCGACAGTGCCATTAAGACACTGCTAATTTTGCATTTAGGCACGGATCTCAAGTCTGCTAAAGGGCGCGAAAGATCAAGGCTACTACAATCCACTCTATACAATACCCTACCCCTGGAGTAAACCTTTTTTATTACAAATAAATCTGTTGTATAACGATTGCAAAAATTAGCTTTCTGAATTTGTTAAGCAATTGAATTTTATTTCCTCTTATTTTAGTTTCAGACAAAAAAATTCAATATCTAGAAAACTAGAGATGAATTATACTGGAAAAGTCTTTAACCTAACAAAAGTCACCCGCTTTGAAAATTGCCTTTTACCTATAATACTTTTATTCTTTGATATATAAAAATGAAAACAGTGTAATTATGTATTATCATTTATTTAGGTTTACCCATTATTGAAAACAAGGATTTTCAATATAAATTGGTTGTTATTACGATCTGTGAATAATTTTATTCGCCCATAATAAGTAGAAATTTTAAAAGCTTGGGCAAACTCAATAGAATGCTAATAATCAGCTTGGAGGGCGGAAGCCCAACATGTCAATAAAAATGGCATCGACAGAAGGAAATCTTGCTTGTGCTAGAACAAGAACATATTCTGCAAAGAAAACTGAATGCAAGAATTTGAATCGACAAGCTCGAATGGAAAATAAAACAGCAGTTTGGCTTAGATACGCATCACAAAGTGGTCGCATTGCTCTTGAACACATGCTTCTTTGCTTTGTTTGTTGACGTCTCGTTTTTGATAAAAAATCACGTGAAGCATGTTCTAAATAAGATTTTTGGTAGGTCACCCTCAAAGTAACTTTTTTGTGATTTTTAACCTAAATAAAAGATTCACTCATGAGGAATGATTTTCCGCACATATGGCATATCAAAATTTAGCAAGTATTTGTGTTATATATTTTTATAGATACATAACAGTCCTTTTCGAATCATGGAACCAATCTTACAATTTTTCTTGAGAAGCATAGTAAAGAAAAGAATTACCGTATAATATTATGCATAGAAAAAATAATAGAGTTTTATATGGTTGTTATTTGAATGGAATTATACACCGAAAATCTATCCAGGTAAATCACGGTATATTCTTAAAGTTTCTTTAAAAATTTGATAACATTTAAACAAACCGAAAATAGTAAACACAATAAAATTGAGGCTTGTCTTAAAAGTGTTATGGCCATAATCACAATATTCAAACTTAAAATAGTTATAATAATAAAACAAACATACCAGTCCTTGTCCATATCACAATTCAAAAAACAAAGTAAAAACTTTGCAAACTGGCAAAATATGTTATACACGTGAACTTTCATCAAGGAAGGGAGGCCATGTGCTCCAGAAGGGTAGGCACATCCTGTCTGGCTAGCTAAACACATTTACTAAACTGAACACAATGAAATTGAGGCTTGTCTTAAAAGTGTTATGGCCATAATCACAAATATTGTTGATAAGTATAGAGTCACTGTATCCGAACTTAACATTGATCCTTTTTCCTTTCATTTTCAAATTTTACTTTGCTCGTAACGGATGTAGCTTGCTACACAGGAGCTGCTTACCCTTCCGGAGCACCCGGCCTCACTTCCTTGGTTGAGCTTCACGTATATAACTAATTTTAGCAGTTTTAATTTTATACTTTTTTTGGATCGTGTTTTAGCTTTTTCTTCATGTTTTTGAACCAAAATGGTAAAGCTTTGGTCTTTGAATTAAAATGGTTCGGCTGCCAGTCGTATTTTTAAACATAAACTAAAATGGTAAAGTTATCGGTCGTATCTTTGTTATATTTATAATAAAACTATCAGTCTTGTTTTCGAACCAAACAAAATGGCAAGGCAGCGCCGCATAAACTGGTGTTTTAAAAATTAGGCAACCGAAACCAGGAAATGTTTGCCAGAGTACTTGATCTCAATTTTTTGATTGTATTTCACGAGTTTTAACTACTTAAGCCAGTTTTTAAAGTACTCACTTTGCTTTTGGGATTGTATATTTGATTATATATATGAGGGAACAGATCTTAGTTTTAAATAACTTTAAAAAATTAAGACGTCTGAAAATTTTGCTAATTGGTATATTTTTTGACAGCAAAAAGTACTGCCTACTGACTTATGAATACCTCATTTTACTACAAACAATAACCTACAAGTATGAAAAGTTGTTTATATCACACGTGAAGGTTAAAATAAATTTGGTAGAGTTAATGGAATTGATGACAGATGAGTTCGTAATCACGTGATTGACGGTTATCTATAAAAAGGGATCAAACGTTATACTAGCAATTATCAAAATTAGGAATGTGATGATTGTAACCTAAATCAAGTAGATCATAATGATAGATAATTGTATGTATTTAATAAACAGTTGATTATGTTAATTTATGTACTTAGCAAATATTACATGAAAATAAGCACATATTATACCCTCAAATTCCTACTTTTAAACATTTATTTATATAAATAAGTTAAAAGATTAACTAAAATATGAAATACTACCCTTTAGACAAATCATTACCATTGTTCTCACTCAGGGTCTGGAGAACCGCGCTGTTATGGCTTTTTCCTGCGCCAGAATTCTGGAAATGTACCCAGATTTATTGATTGGTTGTTTTCATCAAAACATCATAAAATCAAAAGTGCCAACAGCAGATTTAAATTTAATGACGAGTCAAGTTGAAAGCTTGTATAAAAGGTTTACTGTGTTATGTAATGGCCTTAAGGCAAAATCAAAATTTGTGCTAAAATGAAGTAGAAAAAATGATTGATTTTTTTAAAAATAATTAATTTCTGATGTTTTATTTCCACTGATTAAAACTGAATCAGGCAATGCGATATCTTACTTTTGAATTTATACTTACTTTGCATGTTTTAACTATAAATTGTTCACTTTCATTTACTTTTATGATATCTTATCATATAGTAATTAGGAAATTGAAAAAAAAATAAATAATCACATCATTTGACGTTACTTCATCATTATCTCCATAGTAGATAAATGAATCAAACACAAATATTCCGGTCCATGTCCAAATGACAATGATTATTAATAGGCTCTGACATGCGTATTTAACTAGTAAGGCACTGAGTACTCTAAAGTAATAACTGTTAATTAAGCTGGACTTTCTGTCTCCGACATGCATATTAAATGTGTATGGTACTGAGAATTGTCAAGTAATTACTGTTAATTAAGCTGGACTTTGTACACAATCTCGCTTTTTAAAACACTGTAGACACTATTTTAAAAAACAAGAAATATGCCGCAATAGTAAACATAATAAAGAACCAAATACAACATCTAAACGACGGAATCAACCTAACAGAGACAACAAGCACATTCGTTCACTTGTAACACCCTACTTATGATGCACAAAACAGTAAAATGTTTTGAAAAATTTAATGTCCCCAGCAAAACAACTACTGTAAGTTACAATCGTATTCTACATTGCCAATACGAGATACTTTGTCAATCTTACCATTTTCTATTGTTCCTTTCGCCATTTTAGAATTAGTCACCTTGAAGTAAGTGAATTATATGTAGGCTGGAGAAAGAATTCTCTATTGTCATTTACACTTAATATTTATAAATTACTTGCGCGCTTACGGACCACAGTGCATCTTGCCGCCTAGGTTCGAATCCCATTCCGGAAGATTGTATTCGGTTTGCTTGTCTAAAATTGGTGGTTTTATCCATCTATGTCGGTTTCTTCACTGTCCCAAGTTCGACGACCTCGATATAAGTGGGTTCTTTCTTATTACTCAACTCCACTGATAACTCTTTAACTAACGCACCTAAATTTCAAAACAGTTAAAGACATTTTTAGATGTCAAAATTGTTTCCAATTGACAAATAATTGAATATAATTTAAAATATGCATATTCATGTACTATTTTTAACGATTTAGAACCGTCCAAATTGGTCATTATTTTGTCATAACAGTTCCCGCCTAAAGTTAGAAGTTATACATCAAGTTACATGAATATATATCTGTATTCTGTTCTCTTATTCATGTTTTTATTAAGCCTTATTTAAAGTTCTGGTTTGCACTGTAACTGTCCAGTTCTTTCTTTTAACAATACTTTTATTTCCTTTCTCTTTTTTAAGACCGTCTATTACAATAGATAAGCAGTGTTTATTAATACATCTCATCAAAATTTTAATATATATGTTGATTTAGCAATTAATTGAACTTGTTAACATTTTTATGTCACACAGTACCGATGTTATTAACTTATCGCTTCTTTAATGACCCGTTTTATACACAGACATATAAAAATTGATTAACAAAGGGCCAATTTGCGGTCAAGTTTGATTAATATTCAAAACCGAGTACATTAATCAAACCATTAATAAATATATAACACAGATACCAGAATTCAAAAAATGCATTAAACAATTCATCTCAGTATATATAGTATGAACTTTTTCAGATATGTTTAAGAGCAATTTATTGCCAAAAATGCATTATATTGTGATTTTTGATAATGTGCAAATTGGTTATTTTACATAATAAAAATTTTCTTATAATGATAAAAATATTTCGTTAAAAGCATTGACTGCACGCCATCATGAACACATTAATGCAGAAAAGATAAAGATGTTTTACATTTTAAATGTTATATGCAGGATTTATCTAATATTGCACGTAACTGCTGCAAATAGTGCTGTTAACGACAGCATAGTGTTCTAATTTTGATAAATTTTAAAAGAGTTTGTGTCAAATTATGCATTAATTTAATTTTAAAAGATTGTCATAAAATGGAAGTTCAATACAAAATTCCTCTCAATTAACGTTTCACTTTAAACTCTACAAAACCCGTACAAATGCAACTTTTTGGAATGTTTTTAAATTAAGAAGACTAACAATGTTCCACATGCAAGTTCTTGCTTCAATTTTTATATATCTAAATTTCTACCTAAGCATATAAAATAAGATAAAATTGAGTAAGGTTAATTTCCAATCTCTACATCATGCACGGTAATAAAGATCAGAAAAAATCAGAATCATGATTTATATTTTAAGAGAACGTCTTTACCTGTGTTGTAAGGTGCTCATTGAAAAAAGTCAAACAAAAACATAACAGTCCTTGTCCAAACACAAAGTACAAACTTCAATAACTGTTCAGTTAAACACGTAATATGTTGTCAGAAGGTAAAGTAAGCATTTCCTGTTTAGCTAGCTACACCTGTCACATGAGAAATTAGATTTGAAAAATGAAAGAAACATATATAACTATTGGATATCAAATATATTTAGGATACGTATTGATACAGCGACCTCATAGATATCAACTACTTCAATGACGACTATGAAACTTTTTTTCAGGTCTCTGGGTAAGAAAAATATTACAATATCCCTGAGTTAACAATTTATTTAAAACCAGCTTGCTTTTTTATAGACAGTTCCATAGTGGAACAAGTTCTTGTTCACCGTATTGATTTGAATCAATTAGATTATAAGTAAAAGTAGCATCTTACTGTTTGGCTGTTCGTATGAACACGGAAAATAACCGGGATTGAACCAAGGTTTAAGAGATTGTGATTTGTAAAGCGGTGTTTTAGTTAAGAATGATACCTTAACACTTGACAGATTTACATAGTAACTGGTTATGTATCTTTGAACTGCATGTCAAATAATAAAGCAGTGCGCGATGGATTGGTTTTAATAAATCCTTAATACAAACGGAAAAGGCAGTTTGATTAACGCATTTATTATCAAATGCATACATTTAAAACTAAATATTTGCATATACTGTATAATTACTATTACCCCTGTAAATCATATTGCATTATCGGACTATAATTTAGAAATAAGGTAAGGCGGGGCTATTTATGCAAAAAATTGAACCAACCCATTATACTTTAAATGTTCATAAAAATACTTGAAAATTACCTTATTTTTGTATTTAAAATTTTTATTAAAATTAATATATTATTGCCGTTCAAATTCTCAATGTAATTTTGAAATCGGTTTTGAAATTTACTGCTGATGCACCTTCTCATAAAAATGGGTTGTCTTCTGTCATTCAGAAAGAACATTTGACGTCTGACCCAGTCTATTTGCAATTTGGCATTTGAACTCGACCCCACCAACTGATCAATCTCTATGAATAATTTATACCCGGGAGTCACAGAGAGCTCGCATGCAGATGGCACGCACTCAATTGGCAGTGTGACGTACACTACATTTTGCGTTTATAGTTCAGTTTGTTTATTCATTATCTCTACCTTCGCCTTTGTAAACAAACGGTACGTAAATTCAGACTACACAACGTTTGTTACACTCTCTTGCAATCTGCACTAAAAGTCGGTGACTTCAGCAGGTGGAATGATGTTTTTATGCAGTTGAAAATAAAGTCGACATCTAATACTTTATATAAACAAAAATATCGTGAAGTAAAATATTAACTATGCAGCGAAAAACTGGCAAATATGACGTATACAATGTTACGTCATTTCAACTCATAGCAACGTCATACCCTGTACGAAAAACTGGCAAAGGTTCTGAAATATATTTGAGGGATACTAGTATTGAGGTATTTTTGCTCTTCCAGGCAGACTAATTATAACGGTATTCAGTTTGTCTTGGACCGAAATTATTAGATCTCAATGACCTAATATGGACATCATCAGAAAAAATAAAATCATTATCTTTGTCAGTTTTAATCAAATAATTGGTTAATATATTTTGAGTTTAAAATCTGTGAATGATCCTTTTTGTTACTCTTAAAGCATATACCTTAAATTGTTACTGATAATTTGTTTCAGGATAGTAGATTTTAAATATACAATTTTTTGGCTATATAACTAAATATTATGCTGCTAATTATGATTTATTTACAATTAAATAAGACAATCGGAAACGCTTACAGAACCTAAATACTGAAATCCTTTTAATGTATTTGCAGCTTGATTGTGTTGAAAACTATAAAACTAATCATTACTATCTATTATCGGCATGATAATTAATACACATTCTGAGAGGTAAAGAAAATCGTTGATGAAGTATTAAAATTTCAAGAAATAAAAAACAAAACTTAAAAAAAAATTGTTTTTTTAAATGATAATTCATCTTCTAATTCAAGTACTAGTTTTCAATTTTACACATTCTAACAATAAATTAATCCTTAAAGTTAAAAATGATGTAAATTACGCAGAAAAAGTAATAACTCTTACCTTTACTTTATAAGCAATTTTAAGATCTGGTGGTTTTTCTAAAATCCTACAGGAAAATTTACTCTCTAATCAATCTGCGCTAAACAATCCTTTCCAAAAAAGACCATGTTCTTAATAAAAATGAGCCAAACCAGTTGTTGTTAAAATTGCGTTATTGGCTATCATATTCTGATTCGATACTACACATCACGTTATCGATGTTCTGTATTGACGGAGATAATTTCGCATTTTCACATCGACATTATATATATAAGTTATGTATCGAAATAAGCAGTTATACTCGATGTAATGTATACTGATTAGTAACTGTTATTGATGATATATCTTTACAATGGAAATAGAATGTTTAAAAATGTATACTCAACAAATGCCCAAATTAACTCAGATACTCCATAATGAACAAACAGAGCTACGAAGTAAGCTAGAGGTTTAAACTATAATACATCTATGTGTTATTTTACCCTTTAGAATTTGTTTGTCAATTAGTTATGACATTTCAATTTACTGGACACAACATGGCATTAAACGCGTGTGCTGAAGATGATCGAGCAAATATATTACAGAAGTATCTGTTAAATTTTGATGTGCCATATATGCACATTTCGGAAAATCATTCCTAATTAGTGCTACTAGGGGCCAATAAATTGGATAGAGATAAAAATGTAAAAGCCAAACAGTTGTAAATTATTGAATCTCAAGTTCCAAAATTATATGAATCCAAATCCAGCTAAGGAATACTTTGCGTGAGGGAATAAACCTTAGTTTTAAATAAATTGCAAAACAATTTTTTTTTAAAATTGAAAGAAAACCTATCAACATTTTGAAATAAAGTCAAAAATAATTATCTGAAAAAACTAAAGTAATTATCTTTTCACAAAATATATATGAACTTTTCACAGGATCTTAAAAAAACTGTCAGTTTTACAGTTATATAAATGTTTGTCACCATTTATTTATTAATTTTGCTTCGCTTTTCTTGGGGTGCAAATAATGTCTAAAAAAAAATCGGCGCTTGTAATAAATTAGGATATGTTTGCTTATATATATATAACACAAATACCTGCTAAAATGTTTGTAACTAGTGCAGTAGTTATCCATACTTTCAGCTTTATACAAAATCAAGATACTATGATTATGAAAATATAGATTATATTTTTATATATGGTACTTTTAATTCCAGATTACATGGTACGTTAGGAGACACGTGGTTAAGTGTTTTCATGTCATGTAAAATAATTCATCGTAGATTACTTGGTATACAACTTTAAGAAAGCTTTAGATAAAAGTTTGGCTAACAATTTCTGTGATTTGTAAAAAAAAAATGGTAAGTTCATTTTCATTTTTTTATATTTCAAGATTATAAGTCAACATTATTGGATAGAGAGTATCATTATTCTAAAGAGCATTTGTGAGTTTAAAGAAAATAACTATTTTTATGAACTTCTGTTGCAACTGATGGCTATGATTATTAATAAAGCTTATGACTGGCCGAGGTTGTATATAAATACATTGCTTGATCATATTAGCATAATTTGTAGTAATTGTATGTAACTGTAACGCTTGCTTCTAATATAATTAGATGTAACTTCTATGCTTGCAAAATGAAAACGTTTCAATCGATAATATTACTGAACTGTCTTATATACGATCTTATATCAGTTAAAGTTAAGGCCATGGCTATTTGTCATATCAGACGAAAGGATAAAAGAGTCCTTTATATGTGAAACTACAATTGACAGTGTTTCTTGTACTCTGAGAAGTTTAAGAAATCGAAATTTTTTAGAGCTTATAAATAATAAATCGATATTTTTTTATTTTGATCAGTTGATTAAAATTAAACTATATTTAAACACAATTAAAAATTAACAATCGAAATAAATTCCCTTCAATAAACGTTTGGTCTGGGAATCGGTATATATTTTATTTAATAGATTACTTCATGCGAGACTCTTCCTCTTTCCTTTACGTCAATCAAAAGTTCAACCTCTCGGGGTTTATGAAATTTGCGCGTGATCCCATGAAGTTACACGCAAATAAATCGACTACAATCTCATTTCATTGCTTAACTGCTTTACTATCCTAGATGGCATTTACAAGTGTTTAGTAATAAACGACAAGGGATGTAAAAGAAACGGAAGTTACAATAGCAATGGTGTTAGTTAAGGATTTGTTTTCAATTTTTGCAAAGTTATTGAAGTTTAACCCGACAATGACAGATAACAAATTTAGTTAAAAACCGCTTCGCTACGTCGGGTTTTACTTTAATAACTTTGCAAAAATTGGAAACCAATCCTTATAATTACAACAATTATAATGTCTCTTTATTAAAATGTTTGATTTAAGTATCAAAACATCGAACTATTTTGTGTACAGTGGCGCATTGATACAATGTGACATTGTTTACGTTGGCTGTGACACACTTGGATGGCCTCCAAATAAGGTAACACCTGTTACGTACGACATAAAACAAAGTAGGTCAACTAACAATTTTTGATTATTTATAAGAAGACACTGTGATTCAACAAGGTTTGATTTTTTATTACGAATTTTTAATGTTGTTACGTCATTTTTTAAGAGAATGTGTAAATTTTCACTGTCAGTGTTGAAAAATACATATACGTAATGTCAACATGCCGTTATTTCGGCACCAAGTTATTTCGGTATCGATTCAATTCAGCACCTGCAATAGGTCATTCGAAAAATTTGGTAAGACCACAGGAGATCGTAATTAACAACTAAAACAATAATTATAATCATCATTATCATCATCATCATCATCATCATCATATTTAGCTTATGTTGTATTTCTATGTCCCACAAGCCCTGATCCGCACACTTCAAAAGAAATTCTTATCAAACTTCCTAATGCCTGTACCAACATAATAAGGTCTTTTGACAGCCATTTCACTTGCTTTCTGCCGCCTTCGAAAGAGTTTATATGATGATTATACTTGGTCTAGTGATCTGTGACATAATATGTAGAAAAAGTGTAAAATTAACACCTTGTAATTAAACTTATAAATTAAAAAAAAAATTAATATTACATCTGTACAAAAACATGAAAACCTAAAAAAAATTTTGAAACAAATCTTAATATTTTTCCGGTGCCTAATTCAATTTTATTTTTTGGTGTCGAATTTAATCGTAGTCGGTGCCGAATTGACTTTAAATAGCTATAGGTGCCGAAATGAATGTTCACAGTGATGCTGAATAGACTTAGTGCCGAAATGACGTGATACCTCGTGTCAGTTACTGCAAAAAGATTGCCAAAAACCGACATGCTTGCAAGTAAACAGTTGGGATTTTACACCGTAGAAGGGCATCATCGGATGGCACATCTATTGCTTTAAGGAATAGCGAAGCCTATAACAAAAAATTGTCAAATTCGTTCGCCGTAAGCAGCTATGCTTGCCAGCAGTAAGTTTCAGACGGATTTTGTTTTTCAGCAAATTTAAAGTTATCCATTTAATTTTACTAGTTGCATTTTATTATTATTAACTAATTTTTACAATCATTTATCTTCTGGTTCCTTTCTTACAAACCGTATCTTCTTCCTTTTGGTTTGTTAATTATAGAATTCCGGTTTACAGGAACGCTGGTGATTTTAACTCTTCCGCTAGTGAACCGCCCTACAAGTGCTCTGTGAGGTTGAATTGAAAAAATAACAGACTTATTCTGATCATGAAAGTAATTTCTTGACGATAACCTATGCATTGTTCATGGAAAGCCCCATTGTAAATCTAAGAAAAAAGCTCCATTTTTGCACTGATTAAAAGGTTAAGCTCCATTTTACGTTCGGTAATTTACCTACGACTTTTATTTTAACGATACACTTTCCTTAATTTAGTTGACCTTTCATATTTGAATTCCCAATAACGACTATAGTGCATTTTATTTAATCAACTGTGCAGATGGTGCGTCAGATAACGGCAAAATCACTTTAAATTTCAAACTCTCTTGAGTTAAATAAAATCGGTGATGCTTTTTTCATTCTTGAGGCATGGGTATTTTAGATATTAAAACAATTGATTTCTAAAATATATCAATCGGCTTTGTTACCCATTTTTTGGTTGTTTTATACTCTATTTTCTTTTTTGTAGATTAAAGACAACGAAACTTTTTTGAAGTCCCCAAAATTAAAGGTAAGGAATAAAGGGCAGATACATTCATTAGTCGTTTTCCGCACATTTCTTTTATCACCGAGTGAAGCATTAACCCTTAAAAAAAAACTTCATACACACAGTTATGCAACTTAAAAGTAACTTATATGTTTCCACAGTTGACCTTTGTAAAGTTTTATCATTTATAAGGTTTATTTTCGTACGCTTTGTTCAAAATCATATGAATTAATTGTATTTTATTTAAATCGAACAGTCTACAGATATATATTATAGTATCCTACCTCTTACGAGTCTGTCAATATCATTGGGCGACCGCTTGGTAGTAAACACGTCATATATGTTACAATCACGACAAGTAATGACACAAGTAAAGATGTTGTGGTAATAATTTTAATTCTAGAAACAGTAGTATATAGTACTTTTGTTTGACGGTAGGAAATTAATAGCAAGTTAAATTTATAATTAATAATTATTTTATCATACAGAAGTACTGTCCACCACGCCAATTGTGTAATGAATCTCATAACTGTGTAAATGGATTGAAATTGTTTTTTAATAATTCTTGTAATGGCCAGTAGAAGAGTACCGTTACACAGTGTGTAATGTACCTGATATGACGTGTACTAAATAAAGTTAAAGAACAAATCGTGTAGAAGAGGTTTGTTTTTGTTAGCAAGATCTCAACCAAAATAACCTCCCCGGAAAACATGCACAGAGTGCTATGCCATTTTACATGCATTCACATTGAATATATATTAATTTTCAACGATTTCATTGTTTGAAAAGCGAACATACGTTCAGGCTATTTTTTAATGATTCAAACGCAAATTAGACACGCTCACTTACGTAATGGAGTGTTTGTGACGTAATCCAGACTACTTTTAATGCGCATAATTTTACCTCGTTTTGAAGTTATTAAAAGCAAAGATTGCATAAAGTTATTCTTTCATTCGTCTAGGTTGTCTTTAAAACTAAATTATAAGCATTGAATCTGATTTTCATTCAGGTCATTGAGAAAAAAAACTTGAATAGACGTTGTACACACTTTTTCCCTAGTATAAGGATTTCAATATTGCGTTTGACTTAGTTATCCAATAATTATTTAAACTGTAATTTTTAAAAATTGAGCATTTGTTTAACTCTTTTAGAATTTTATTAACATTAAGCATTTACATCCAGTTTGGGTCAAGCTCACAAATAAAAGTTTGCTAGAATTTGCACTATGAAATTCTGTACCATAAAAATAACTTTATATTTTGTGCGATTAAAAGTAAGTTACAGAAATAGTATCATGCATAACAAAACTATGAACCATTGTCCAGTATATTCATATTTAATTTATTCAGTAAGCATTCACTTGACATATAGGTGACATAAATAATACTGTTAGAATACAATGTATGACGGTACATTATAATAAAAAACAGTATATGACATGCAGGGATAATTATAGTAAAACAATACAATGGATTTAATTAAAAACGATAATAAACGAAAGAATAAGGACAGTGGGATATATATGTGGATGGACCATAAACAATAGCAAGTTTTCCCTTCTGGGTGTAGATTTAAAAAAAAATTCCAAAATTTATAAGCTGACGAATATCTAACGACAGTCAGTCAAATGTAAAGCGTTTTATTATTCTTGACGCAAGTCTGAATAAAGTGGACAGACGAGAATAAAGTGGAACTCGTCCTCAGATTTACCGGTGTTGCACTTGGAACGTACCTGATTTCTCGTGCGACATTATTATAGCGGTCCTTTTCTATACAGAAACGATGTGCAAAATATCTTTATCTCGCAATTAATTAATAACTGTTCTTTAATTTTTGCAAATAAAATTGAAGACAAAAATTGTCAGTAAGATATTTCTAAAAAATATAGTATTAAGATGATTTCTTAAAAAAGGAAAACATTTCTTGTAAAAATAAATCTTTCACGCGACTTTTACTTTTGACCTCTGACAAGAAAAAAACCCATTATGATCGGCAACAAACTGTCCATTCCATTAATAAGACATTCCAATTTTGTCAAAAAATACCTTACTTTCGTTGCCAAATCTTCATATTAATTACAATTAAGTACCATGTCTTTATAAATCAATACACAATTATCTGTAGTGAGAAGTTTTAACCAATATTTAACAACTGCATCATTTGTCTTTATATAGAGTGGTAAACTACCAATCTAAAATTGGTTGTTATTAGTATTTTAAACATGATGTCAATGACATAATTTCGCAGCAATCATTAAATGTAGGTTACAATTAACGAAAACTGTTTACAGGAAGACTTTGAAGCTGGATTGGTTTCAAGACCATTTTTTACTATTGCTTCAATGGTCGGTTTAATAAGTCGTTAACAATAGGTAAAATTAGTTTTTATATAATTTACAAAAATTGGAGCGAGGTAAAGATATTTTCGATATTTGGCTTTATAAAACTGTCTCAATTATCTTTTGATATTAACACTCTTTAAGGATATGTACAATTGCTGCAAAAAATTGCTTTTAATTGTGGAAATTGCGTTACAATCTTTCGGAAATGAATTTATTAAAAATAAATGTTTGAGCTTTTTCCGGAATATAATAACAATTGTTTTGAGAAATGCAGCACTACACTTTCATTAAATTTCTAAATTTTAAACATCATTTATAAATTAAAAATTCCTAATTTAAATCAGGAACAAATAGTTTAATTAATATATTTCTTGAATGTACGTTTACCTGGCTCTTGAAACATTATTTTTCGTTATGCATTGTAATTCAAAGTCTTTTCATGAAAACAAAAATAAAATATGTGAAACCTATTTTAGTTAAATCGAATAATAAAAATTATAGCATACAATATTCATATAGCAATGTAACGACAATTTTTGAACGATTACGCAGATCGTAGCAATGCAGTGACCCTTTTACCTTTTGCCTAAAGAGAACTTTTTTATTGAAAAAGATAAAGATAGCATTCTGTAAAATAGTAAAAAAAATAATGAAAATTTCAGTTATACACATTATGCTTTGGTCAGAAAGATATCAAATGTGTCGGTGTCTGAAACAAAAATACTTTATACAAAGAAACAATGATGTAGACTTCCGGTCATTTGCTAAAAAAATCTCCAGCTTACATATGTGCATACGGCAATCATAACAAGCGAAATGTGGCGATTTAAGGAAGAGGAAGAGGACAAACATTTAACTGGTACACCCACTTGTAGAACTTTAATAACTCGAAAACAGTGCCGACAAAACATCCTTACAATATTCATTAAGAACAATTAAGAAGTTCGCCCTGAGAAACAAAAGCCAAAAATAAATAAATAAAAAACTAAATAAAAATAAATAAATAATAAAAAAAACCAAAATTTTATATGACATTTTTTTCTCTCAAAATCTTCCTTAACTATCGTTTAGATAGATATTTTCCGAAATATGCACATCTGGCACATCAAAATTTAGCAGGTATTTGTTACACATTTACTACTCCTTAGCGGATACCGCTGTTGGTGGAGTAATCTCCCCGAAGATATCCATAGGCAGTAGGCAGTACTTTGTGCTGTCAGAAAATATACCATTCATCAAAATTTTCAGCCGTCTGAATTTTTGAAATTTATTTAAAACTAAGGTCTGTTCCCTCATACAAAACATTCCTTACCTGAATTTGGATTTATTATTTTGCAACTGTTTGGTTTATTTATTTTTTTATCTGTTAAACTTTTCGGCCCTTAGTGTCACTGATGAGGAACGATTTTTCGAAATGTGCACATAAGGCGCATCAAAATTTAGCAGGTATTTTTTATATATATATTTAGATGTTTTATATAAGTCGTGTGTAGCATAATAAAAGGTAGAAGACAGGTCAATTACCCCGAAACTTAAAACCTCAGACGTCATTTAACCCTTAGAAAGTGATACATGTACTTGGACATTTCCATTTTTAGCCCAATAGACGATCCCACAAATGTACAGAATAGTTGTCCTAATAATTAAAACATTAGGTCAAGTAATTTTATCCAATAAGTGGGAGGTCGTAGGTTCGAGCCCCGACCAGGTCTGACCCAAGACTTTAAAGTAGGTAGTGACTGTTCTTTCGCCGAGTCACGGTTTTTTTCGGATGGAAACTTAAAATAAACACGTCCCGTGTCATGGCAGGCGTTGCACGGTAAAGAACCCTGTCGAATAATGCCATCAGCGCAACGCACAGGCAAAATTTCTGCACTTTTGCCTATAGCTGGGACGTCTCGATACAAGTGGAATATTCTTGACTGGGACGTTAAACAACATTACTTAACTAAAGTAATTTTATTTATAGTTGGGTTTCTTCTGGAGTAACGTTCAGTGCAACGCTTTGAATTTACAAGTTTAATGTGGTGAAGGGCATTTTTTTGTTTTTTTTACAAATTGAGTTCATTATTAAAATGTTTTTATTCATTTTTAATTAATTAATTAATTTATTCATTCATTTTTAATTAACTTTAACGTTGCCATAACATCCAATTATCTAAGCGGAACGATATGATTTTTCAATTTAATCTTATATTTTGTCATTTAAGGAGCGATCGCTTTTATCATGGTTCATTCCCACTTAGCCAACTTTTTGAAATTTTGTACCTATAGGTAAGGTTTTAAATGTTGGCTAAGTGGGAATTGTTGTCAGTTGTAGGATTAAGCAAAACAATAGGTTTTAATTACAGGTGAGGGTATAGTCTGTTTCTGGAAAATATGAAAATATTGATGCTTAATATTCTTAAGAATAACATGTATCACGTTATAATTTCACATGTTAAATATCAGGATTAAATTCCCTTAAAAATGAAAATTTGACTTTGTGCACATCAAGATGATATTTTCAAGAAAAATAGTTTACAATGCAATCTCAGAATTGACTCTCTTAATATAAATAAAAGAATCTTGACTGTTATAAAACACAATTACTCACTCTCTATAATGCAATTATTTTCTTTAAAATATAACTTATTTATTTATTTATTTATTATTTATTTTATCATTTTTTTATCTATTTTCCAAAATAAAATGAATGAATAAATTAAAAAATAATATTAAATAGGGGAAAAAGTTATTACATTGTATTTAAATCTCAAATGATATTGGCATTATGGTACAGTATAGTACTATTATGTCATTTTTATCAAGGAAGTTTGTATGTTAAAATCTCTTTGAGCTGTAAATTTTTAACACTGGTTAAAGTTAATTGGCCATTTGGATTTTTCTACGGTTTTAATATGAGCTATATGAGTTGATTTTCTGTATAAATGCAAGGAACGGACTCAAAATATTGCTATTACCTTTCTCAGAACTAGGAGATTTGTTTAGTGGTGTGTTCTCGTATCATACCTGTGATATTTTTTACTTCTTAAAAATTCAGTTTTGAAATAACTATTCATATAAAGATTACAAGAGGTTTAATTTACATGTAAAATGGATGATTTTTTTGTAAATGATAAATAGCATTGTATATGGAGTAAAATTTTACAATACATTATTGTTTTACAATACAGTGTCTTAAACTGAATAAAAACAAGAATGTTTAGTCTTATTTTGCCTATTTTACCCTGAAGAATAAAAATTCATTTGAATAAAATTTATAAATAATATTACATTCTTTAAAATAATTTCACCACATTATCATAGAATTATCCTGGAAAAGACTATAGCAAAAATTTTGCAGGTGAGATCTTAATTGTTTATTTAACAATGTTGGCTAAGTGGGAATGAGAAATTTTAAAATGTTGGCTAAGTGGGAAGACACCTTTATCATGATCTCTGAACAAACCCACTGTTTATCGCTTATAATTTAAAATGTTTCGATTTTGATAATTTTCGTATTTTAAAGAAGGATTTGTAGCGTAATTAAATCGTGAGTTTGGTTCATTTCCGTGTTGAATATCAGAAGGAATACCCAAAAACGATAGACTACAAAACTTGCTCAAATTTGAAGTATTATATTATTTACTAAAGTCTTGCAAAATTTTCAACCGTCCTTATTTTTGAAACATGTTTAAAACTAATTAAAGATTTTTCTCTCATGCAGTTTATATTTCAGCTTTATTTAGATTCATGTAATTTTAAGGCTTTTGATTTATGAATTATTAATTTTATTATTACATGTATTTTGCTTATGTTTTTTTATATTGTTAAACTTTTTTTGCTTTATGTTTCATCGAGAAAAGATACAGTTAATTGGTAATTATGCTTTATTTTATTTTATTTTATAAATTTGTTTTTTATTTTTCAGCCTATTGGTTAACAGCAAGAGTGAGTGTGTGAGTTATTGTTCAGAGCCAAATCGGCGTTATTGCAGCTATTCGCGGCTAGAAAATGTTCAACTATAAATACAGCTATATAAAAAATAAATAGATGTTACATGAAGAACAGAATTTTTTTCAAATAATACTTAGCTGATAAAAACTAGTTATATCACAGATAAGTTGTTAATGAAAGACTGGATGAAATAGTAATGCAGTCAACCCTTTAAACGTAAAAGTTCATATACAGTACAACCCCGATCTATCGCCACCCGATTTAAGCCAAACTCGCTTATCGCCAAAGTATCATCTAGACCCGTTATTCCCTCACATAAAAACCCCGGTTTTAATGCCAAATTCGCTTATCGTCATCTGCCATTCTTGCCTGATAACGAATGATCATTTTACTGTTAATGTAACCTCGATATTATCGCCAATTAACATGGTCTCACGTGACTGATTTTACTTAAAGTAGACATATATAACTTTATTTCTCATAAACCGTTTTCAGTATAAAGAATATATACAACATTTATATAAACATATACAATGCAAACGTGAAATACAAATTAAGCTTATTTGGAATACAAAATACACGCTAACCAGGAGGATTGACAATAAACTTATTAACAATACGAAGAAAATTACATAATCTATTGAGTGTCAATATATTTCTACCAGAGAATAAACTATTGAATTTCAAACATTTGCCACATTGTAAAAATAATTGTCTATATATAAAGTTCTTTAATAATTTAAAGTTTTACATACTAAAATATAATGAAATTCATCCCCAATATCTAATTTACAAAGTAGACATTTTCTATTATCTCTCCTAATACAAGACCATCTACCTGTTTCTATGGGGAGTCTGTGATTTGAAGTTCTAAACTTACATAATTTTATAACATTATTAAAAGGAATATTAACTAAAAAATAGTTTTGCAACTTAAATTAATTACAGAATAATTTATATGAAAATCCCTCGGAAGAGGTATCTAATGTAGTGTACCATTCTTGTAAAATTTGATTCATTTATCTATGTTTTATACAGCTAACTAACCTTCGGAATTTGGAAAAGTTTGAGAATTTCATATATAATTTAAACCTGGGTTATAAAAAAATGATTGTAAATTGTTAAGCCACTGTATTCGGCAGTTACCATTTAAGAACTTATTATACGAAATAGAATAAATAATATGACTGTATTTCGAGTCTTTAGAGGTTAAAACATTTGAACAATAGCTAACTATTCTAGTCTTTATAATTATTTCTAAGAGGTAACGACCTAATTCCCCGTATAACATAAAATTTGGAGTAGGTTTTTCTTAATTGTAACATAAGTTTAATTGTACTATTTCAATAATAGTTAGGTTACCAAATTCCCACACTTCACATCCATACAACAAAATAGATAAAACCATCTTATCAAATAAGTCAAGTTGACATTCAACTGATAAATCAAAAAGTTTAGCTTTTTTAAGCACATTGAACATAGCTACAGTAGCTTTATCAGCAAGATATTTTTTTCTTGGTAAAAGTACAATATCTGGAAAAAATAATGCCTAGATATTTGAATTCACTTAAAATATATAAACCAACACCATCAAACTTAAAAGAAAAATTACTTTCTTTACCTTTAAAAAATATCATTATTTTTGTTTTCTGTATACTAACATTCAATTTCCATTTATTACACTATATAAAAACAGTCTAGTTGTTGTTTTTTGTAAATCACTAGCAGATTCAGACAGGAAAACAGTGTCATCAGCATATAATAAGAATAAAAGTTTAAAATATACAGTAAGACCGTGTTCAACATTTTCATCAATAAGAGAACACCTTTTACATTGTCTGATTGTAAAATTTCTTCAAGGTCAATTAAATATAGTGAAAATAATAATGACGATAAGTTTTTACCTTGGGCACTCCAAAATTACAATGAAAATAGTCAGAGTGAGTATTATTTACAGAAATTCTGGATTTAATACCAGAGTTCATAGTTTGTATAACATTAAATCGGTTACCATTTATATTTCAACAATTTAAACCATTGAAGAGATTTTTTAATACTATCAAAAGCACTTTTCAAGTCAATAAATGCAAAGAATAACTTCTTTTTTTCAATTTCACTACCTCAGACAGACTATATAAAACAAAAACATTATCGGTAGTAGAGTAACCCTTGCGAAAACCCCACTGATTTTCAAGTAAAGTTTCATAATTATCACAATAATCTCGTAGTCTAACATTAATTATAGAAGTCAATAGTTTACCCAGACAACTAAGTAATATAATGGGTCTATAATTATTAACATCAACAGTGCTTTTCTTTCCTTTATAAATTGGTATTATATCACCAAGTAACCAAATTTCTGGCAAAATTCCAGAATCAAAAATCATGTTAAATAACTTTACATAAACTTATATAACATATCAATTATAGTCGATATTATAAATTCGTTAAAAACTTCATCCACACCAGGTGATTTATTATTCTAATTCATTTTAACACAATTAATGATTTCATTATCAGTAAAAGGTACTATATCACTATTAACAGTAGAGGTATCTGGTATTACAATTTTCCTTGTGTTACAAGTATTTAAATTACTAAAATGATTATAAAATCATCTATATTAACGTTCATATTATCACGTTTATTAATTTCCAATATAACTTGGATCTGATGACCGAAGTCGGTCTAAGTTTGCTTTCATATCGTTTCTATGGTTGTTTTGAGTATCATTCATAATCTTCTTTTAGTTTTTTGTTGCATCTACAAGTTCCTTTTTAAAAATACAAAACCATACTTTTTATACAAGCGTTTTGATTTACGATAGTACTTTCAAGCAGTTTTACATTCGTTATTAAACCATTCCTTTTTAACATTTTGTGTTCTATGTTTACCCTTAGTAGTAGTACTAAATGTAGATTTTGCAGCATTAATTAAAGAGTTTACAATATTATTTACAGTAATTTCAATAAACACTGTATCAATATCATCTGTACAGGTATTGCATAATTCGTCATAAATATTATTTACAAATGACATATTTACATTATTACAAAAAACTACACATTTATAACGTTGCCATGGTAAGACCCTTGCTACAGTAGGGTGATTAACTTCAGTTACACTAGCATTTACACCACAATCAAACCCCAACTTAGTGCACAATGTACATCTGAGTAAATCTCGTAAAAAATCACTTATATAGAACTGTTTAACAAGACCAAGTAAGTGGGCGTTACCAATAGAATAATATTCAACTGTAGAGTTTTTAGTTGTAAACTTGCCAACACCTTTTTCATTACCAAATCTACTATTTATTATATACAAATTGTTGGATTTACAAAAATTCAACATCATATTGCCATGAAAGTTTTTTTTTCATATCTATATTTGTGCTTGAACTTGACACACCCAGTATATCAAGCTGATAAACGTCCGTCATACAATCTAGTTCAGCTATATTTGTTGCCATTTCGTGATTTGACACATGATTGATTTCATTAAAATCCGAACATTCAGCTTTCCGACTTTTAAAGTCACCTAAAAGACAAACATATTTAAAATTAGCTGAGTGAGACAAGTATTCAGCTTTGATCTGACTAAATGCGTCAGAGGATGTATAAGTATTACCCCTGAAGGTATAAACACGATACCAAATACAATATCACTGTCTAAGTTATAAGGATTTCCTTTTAATTTAAACCAATACACATAATCACAGTCAGTTTTAACGGGGACACGTAATTAAATAGTTTCTCTTTAATAGATGTGCCTAGAACAATTCCACCAGATTTAAAATTAGAAGATTTTCGTCTCTATAAAACACATTATATTGCAATTTTTAACACAATTTCTAAATTCAGGATATTCTAATCTTCGCTTTAGACCACACACATTTAACGATAAGATTTTTAAGATGGTTTTCTTCTGATTTTCACCAGAACATGCACTAAAAATAAGTTGTTCCAGGTCTTTGTACCATTGGTTATGCGATGAAGTATTCCCCGCGGTTATGTTTTCGCGACTGAAAACTTTTTTCGACAAGTCCATGTTTTCATCCGGCAATTCAAACAGTTCATCTTTTTTATACAGTTTATCAAATTTCATGTTTGCGCGTTTACCATTTCGTTTGGCCGATTTAAAGAACGGATATAGTTTTTTTTTCGTTTATCGTTTATTTCTTTTGGAAATTGTTCATAAATTCCAAACTGTTTATTTGCTTGTCCTTTTAGAACTTCCGGGGCCGATCTGCGTATCATTTCTCGGTCCTCAAACAGACATTTAATAGATATTACAGGTAAGTTAGGGTGGTATACAAAATACAGACTGGCTTTTTTTTAAAATGAAATGAACAGTAAAACAGACTACAACTTTTGGTCAATTAAATAAATAAATAAATAACATATCTGTAACACATCCCCCCACTTAACCACTGACGAAGTCAGTTCAAATCAAAGTGGACAACGAGAAAGAATATTAGCTCCTCGATTGCTAGGACCTGTTATAGATCGTGTGTGAAATTTAAATTGCTGTAGGAAAAGAGCCCATCTTGCAATATGTGTATTTTTTAAAACGAGCAGCATTCAAGTACACAAGAGGTTTGTGGTCAGTTTCAAGAACAAAACATCGACCATACAAGTAATTTGACAATTTGTCTACAGCCGACACAATACTAAGACATTCTTTCTCAATAAAAGAATAGTTCTGTTCTCCGTCCAGTACTTTACGACTGATATAACACATAGGGTGATACAATCCATTGGAATCTTGCAAAAGCACAGCACCTAGTCCCTTATTAGATGCATCAGTCCTTAGAACAAATTCAGAGTCAAAGTTTGGATGAATAAAAACTGGTTTAGATGTAAGTATCCTTTGAATAGAGTCAAATGCTTTCTGGCAATCTGCATTCCATTTGATTTGTGCACATTAACCTTTCTTAGCAAGATCTGTCAAAGGAGATAACAAAGGCGAAAAATGTGGAACAAAACGCCTGTAGTAGGAACACAAACCAACTAGACTACGAACTTTTTTTTTTGTAGTTGGGACTGACAAATTCAAAATTTTTTCAATCTTTGAATTTGATGACCGGATACAATCTTCAACAAAAGTGTGACCTAAGAATTCTAACACAGAAAAACCAACTGAAACTTTAGAAGGTCGAGCAGTAATATTCTCATCACGTAAACGTTGTAAGAAAGTTCTAAGATGAGACAGATGTTTTTCCCAAGTTAAAGAAAAAATTAGTGCATCATCAAAGAAATTTACAGTGAAATCTAAGCCTTTCAGTAGAAGACGCATCATTCTAGCAAATGTGGCACAAGCTGTGCTTAAACCAAAAGCTAGTACACGAAACTGAAATAGTCCTTGTGGCACCTGAAAAGCTGTGTATGGTCGAGAAGACAACTCTAAGGGAATTTGCCAATAACCTTTAGATAGGTCATCTTTGGTAAAATAAACAAATTTACCAAGTTTGTTAAATAAATCTTCTGGATTAGGAATAGGTTCCGAATCGAACAGAGTATGTTGGTTGAGGGCGCGAAAATCTATGCAAAAACGATTGGATCCGTCCTTTTTTGAAACTAAAACTACTGGCGAACAATATGGAGAGTTGGAAGGTTCAATGATACCCAATTTAAGCATAGTTTCTACCTCAGATTGAATAATCTGCTGTGTTGAATATGGCAGTGGATATGGCTTAATGTTAATGGGATCAGTAGAAGTCAATCTAATGGAATGTGTAACTAAATTAGTATGACCTGGCATTTCAGTAAAAACATCCTAAAATTGTGAAAAAAGTGAAACCACAGAAGAGTGTTGACTAGAGTTTAGTTTTGGATTAATGACAACATCTTTGTTAGTTTCAGAACTAACTGTAGGTGTTAAGACCAACGAAAGAGATGAATTAGATGAATCATTATCATCAGATTCAGAAACAACACAGGTTGTACTAGCACTCTCATAAGAAACCAATGACAAATTGGAGACATGTAACTGATCATTATCTGAACGCTCAAAGTATTGTTTTAACATGTTGATGTGAAATATCTTTGTTTTGGAACCAATCTGCAATATATAATCACAAGGACCTTGTTTAGAGACAATCTTGTAAGGACCCTTCCACTCCATGAGTAGTTTATTATGAGATGTAGGTAATAAAATCAATGCTTTTGAACCAATTTTTAGATTCCTTGATCTAGCTCTACGATCATAAAGCATCTTAGTGCGTTTCTGTGAAGATCTGAGAGTAGAATACACAAGATTACAACTGTTTTGTAATTTAGATTTCAGATCAAGAACATATTGATAAGAAGAAATAATGTTCTGATCGGCTGATGTGCCTTTGCAACTAGACGACAACAAAGACAATGGACCTCTGGGAGTACGAGCATAAAGTAATTCAAAGGGCGAGAACCCCGTAGAGTCCTGTGGAACTTCCCTATAAGCAAACAAAAGTGGGTTAATAAATCTATCCCAGTTTCGTGGTTGTTCACTGACCAGTTCAGATTGCATTTTCTTTAGTGTACCATTGAAGCGTTCCACTAAGTCATTTGTAGCTGCATGATAGGGTGAAGTTTGAAGATGTTGAAGAAGTAATAAGTCCATTTTTCAGAAATTAATCCAGAAGTAAACTGTGAACCATTATCTGTAAGTATTTCCTCAGGAATTCCTAAACGTGAGAAAAATTGCATCAAAGCATCAGCAACTTCAACAGTTTGAAGTGTTTTAAGAGGAATAGCTTCCGGATATCTAGTAGTATAATCAATAAAAGTGAGAATATAGCGATAACCAGAAGAAGAAGGTGGATCTATAGGTCCAACGCTGTCAATAGCTACCCGAACAAAAGGTTCTTTGATAATGGGTAAAGGATACAAAGGGGCTTTAAGGGGTTTTCTACTTGAAACAACTTTTTGACAAATATTGCAACTGGTACAAAAACGTTTTGCATCTGCAGATAATCCTGGCCAAAAGAAATAATTCAGAATTCTTTTAATAGTCTTTGCACACCCCATATGACCAGCCATTATGGTGTCATGAGCTAAAGCTAAAACTTTCTGACGTAAAGAAATAGGAACATCTAACTGATGTGTAATTGCACCTGAATTAGAAGTAAATTTGCAGTAAAAAGGCCATCTTTGCTGAAGTACTAAACAGAACCTTTTTTCTTTTTTTCTCCGATGTGATTGTTGGCTTTCTGGAAACATGGACTAAGTGTGACATCAGAAGATTGTAATTTTGCAAAATCTGAAGGCAAAAGTTCAAGTGGGGTAATGGTATTGTTAACTTGCAAAGGTGGTAAAGTATGAGACTTTCCAGACTGAGATCTAGTAATAACATGTCCTGTTCATTGAGATGAATTCATGGATTTATCTAGTTTTAAGTCAACAAAATCAGCAGAGTTTGGTAAAAGGGCACCCTCGATAATGCCAATTATCACATCAGCAACTGGATTATCACATAAACATGCGACAACTAAACATGAAAAATAAGGAGACTCTATATGAACTCAAGCCATTTTATGAGTAACTGCGTCACCATTGAAAGTTATGAATGTAGTAGATCTACCTGGTAAAATTTAAGAGCCAGGTATCAATGAACTACGGAACCACGGGGTGGTGTTGGCATAGAAGACAATTAACAGTACACTGGCCATGGTGGAAATTATTACAGTTTTTGCAGTGTGGAGTGTAACAATTTTTAACTATATGTCCAGTCATGTGACATCTGAAACATTTAGGCCTGTTAGAAGGAGACTGATTACGGTGCATTGGATTTCTACCTAATTTTGTGTCAGCATTGTGAAAAGAATTTTGAGTATTGCGAAAATGTGGGGGTCGAGAGTCCGAGCGAATGCGTGACCCAGAAGTAAAGGTAAGTCTTTGTCTCACTCTTTGACGACAACGATCAAGTTGTACAGTTGAACCAGAAAGATTCAAAGAAATGTTCGCATCTCTAGATGATAAATATTCGCCCGGATGAGCACTACGGTAAGCCTCGGCTGCTTTTACTACATCAGTGAAATCTGTAAGATTTCGCTCTTTTATGTGTGCTGCCAATTAATTTGATACAGATATTAAATATTGTTCGCGAAGTATCAGATCTGATAATTTTTGAAAATTATCAACATCTGCCGCCTCAATCCAACGCTGATGAAGCTCTCAATTTTTCTGCGAATGCTTCCAGTGATGCATTTGGTTCTGGTTTGATAGATCGAAAACGTTTGTTAAAGCCATCAACAGTAAAATCATAAAATTTCAGTAAAGATTTCTTAAGATCTGTGTAAGAAAAAGGGGCTACACTTGACAATGAATAATAAAGTTCAAGGGCATTACCAGTTAAGAAAGGAGCAAGATAAGTTACCCAGTTAGATTCTTCCCAATTCATGGATTTTGCATGAGTTTCAAACCTGAATAAAAAGGCGTCGATTGTGTCATGGGTCTCATTAAAATGTGGTAATTTTTGGCAATTTAGGGGCTGGTAAATACATTTTTTTTAATTTTCACTATTTGCTTCTATTTTAGCTAACTCTAATTTTAATACTCTTATCTTTCTCTCTGCCTCTTGTAATTGCATCATTTTTAATTCTCTCTCTGCTTGTCTTTCCTCTTTCTAATCTTGCCTATATATATATATATATATATATATATATATATATATATAAACACCAAAACAATGACAAATAGTAATATTCAATAAAGAAAATGTAAAACATAAATTCTTAAATGCAAAAATGATTTAAGATATAACTATGTGGTGTCGACAAACAAAAATGTATATACAAAAAAAATGTAAATGATACCGGTATGTACTGTTTATACTGCAGTATTCTAAAACAAGTTCACAAATAGCTGGAACTAAAGTATTTCAATGTCAATGTCACTAACCAGAATGCACTGTATGTAGAAGACGAGTATCATACACGTAAATCAGATCATGGATAAAAACTGGATCAAGTATCCACTGAAGACATAGCACTGGATGGATCAGGAGACAAATCAAATTACGGATGATGAAGTCAAGTTCTGGGAGACGTGTCGGGCTCTGAACGACGAGCCCCCATATTGTTACGATGATTTAGGAAAAGAAAACAAAGTTCAGATACTGGCTCTTTATTACATTCACAATATTTTCAATATGGTATTATTATTTATTTTCCCAGTTCATAATTTCCCATAATTGACCAAACTAAAAATACAGAAAATAATAATAATAATAATAAAAAAAAAAAAAAAAAAAAAAAAAAAAAAAAAACATAAAGGAGATGTTGAATTTTGATTAATGATTATATTGACCTGGGTACCTTATTCCATTAGTACAGGTAAACAACCTTTCTAATTAAACCCAGTTTAGTTAGAGTAAACCGTACCATACGGTATAAATTAATTTAGCTCCAAGCTAATTAAATTAAAACAATTCACAACCTTAATAATAATTATTGTTTCCCTGAAACAATTACCTTAGTAACCCAAGTCAATATAGTCAGATTATTAAAATAATTTCAACCAAACAAAATAGACAAAAACACAATAAATGATATAATAAATTATTAAATAATTAATAGATAAATAATCAAATAAATAGATAAATTACCAAAAAAAAAAATTCAATAAATAAATAAAAATTTTAAAAAATATGCTTTGTTGGGATTCGAACCTTTGACCACCAGCTTATAAACTCATTGCTCTATCACCTGAGCTAAATCAACAACTATATAGCCCATATTAAAATTATAACAAAAAAAATGCTCAAAACATTATTGAATTATGTGTTATAAAATCTGAAGTCTGTTATAAGAAAATTTCAAATTCATATTAATTTCAAATCTAAATAAGGCTACATATGGCCAAATGTAAATTACAAGTATGGTTTTAAGAATCTAAATTAAACAGTTCCATTATGTTCTGAATACACATTCTCAGACAAAAAATTCTTTCTATTAAAAAAAATAAGACACTAGAAACTTAATCATTACTTACTTGTAGCCTTGAAAAATAATTCCCCCAAACTTCTTTCTAACAAATACAACTTACATACACACGTAACAACGAGGTTTTACTGTATTTAATCTCAATCATATAAACTGCTTCCTAGAATACAAATGAGGAGATTTCTCTTTGTTACGCCATTCGTACAGAAATAAGGCTCTTCTTAGTCATTGATAATATACCTCATTTGAATAACATTTCGATCATGTCAATGATCTGTGTTAGACTAGAATCTATATAAAAAAAAAATCCAAATAAATAAATATATTTTTCCCTATAGATATTATAAAATCGAAATCTTATGAAATAAACATTACTGTCTGGAAAATCCTTGACGGTTTTTGTGGCTATTGTACAAATGTATACCACAACTGATTGTCTCTGACGTCATTATAAACCGCAAGCTGTAATAAAAAGAACATAAATGTGTGAAATAAAAAGCCAACGTAAATAATTGACAATATTTTCTACTTTTTCTTTTATTGACTTTTAACAAAATGTTTGCAAATTTAATGATAAACCTGATAACTTTATTATCAAATAACGCACTACAAAATTTTAAAAAAATGTAGACGTGTAGTCTTATCCGATCCTATGTGTCAAGGACACGATTTTAGTTTTGAACGTACTTTAAATTGGAAATAGCAAAACCTTTATTTTGTGAAAATTATGTCTGCAAATATTTAATTTTAAGCTTCTGGTCCGACTTTTTCATTAACCCCCTGTGGTGACAAACATTGAAAATTGTCGCATTTTGTCTGTACTTTAAAATATTAAAAGTGTAAAAAAATCATGTAGTTTTATTATTGTGCGTGATTTTCTGTCAGTCCTATTTGCCAGTGTCAAAGTTTTTTTTTCTTTTTGATATCTCAGATGTAAAAAGGCAATTATTTAGCAATTATTTAACATTTATTGAATAAGTACTCATATTGTCATGTGCGTATCTCTATTTAGGTGCTCAGTTGGTGGAGTGCTCGATCCTTAAGTGGGAGGTCGTGGGTTCGAACCCCGGCCGGGTCTGACCCAAGACCTAAAAGTGGGTAGTGACTGTTCTTTCGCCTAGCACTCGGCATTACGAAATGAACTTTCTAGTCACGGTTCTGTCGGATGGGAACGAGGTCCCGTGTCACGGCAGGCGTGGCACGATAAAGAACCCTGCTGTAAAATGCCATCAGTGCAAACAGGCGAAATTTCTGCACTTTCGCCTATAGCTTGCGACGTCTCGATATAAGTGAAACATTCTTGACTGGAAATTAAACACCATTACTCAACTCAACTCTATTTAGTTGATCATGCCAATTTAACTTGTTTAAATCCTTGGTAAATGGTGACAATATTTTGACAAAACACAAGTGTTAAAGCCTTATTAAAAATGCAATTTCTCTTAATAGATTTGCAATATACCGTTTCCTGTATCAGAATGCTAACAACAAAGTGAACACTTAAAAAATCTGGCGAATCTATTTTGCATATACTTTTATCAGCGAATTTAGTTCACGTATACTTTCATCAGGGAAGTAATTCCTCCTCCAGAAGAAGAAGCGCCTGTTGTTTACAACTGTCACGTTTAAAATCAAGTTTAAGAGTCCAAGGGATATAGAAATATGGAAAGTCAAATTGACCAAGGATGCTTGGATATAGTGACACCAAACTTAACATTGTAATGATGACGGTCGAAAATTTTTGACGACCTTATGTTCAACATAAAGTCTGCATCATATAAAAACATACAATTACCAAAAGTTTATGTTTATTGGTATACAGAATGTTTGAAAACTATATCCCAACACCACAATCAAAACCTTTAACGTTTAGTTGATTTTATCTTCACTACATTTTCGTTTGTTTGAGTCTCTTTTCTGGTAAATTTGAAGGATAGCGGTGTTGAAATTTCTGAAGTTTTAAACTTAGGAGAAGTATTGAACAATTCCAATTAATTTTTAGAAATTCTAAGAATGCATATTTTTCGCCAATGCAGTGATGTATTTGATTTTTGTTCCTAAAAAGAGACCACACAGTATAGTACAGTTGTTTACGCTTCAGTGAGGGGTGGTCCCAGTAGTGTAAAAAAAAAAAATAAATAAAACTCACAGGACCAATGTCGGCGTTTTAAATTTCAAATCTTTGATGGATTATCTCTCTGCCATTAGAATGCGATTTTTAACTTTCGCTTTGTTAACACTAATAATCGTGTATTAAGTTGCGATTTGCTAGAAACTTTTTTTCAGTGCCATTTGTCGCATCTGCGGAAGCTTGTGTACGTCACATAAAGCCAAATAATTTTATTTCAATGCAAAAAGTGGAAAAATGCATTCTGATGGCAGTTAGAAAAGTATCTTAACGGAAATCATAAAAGAAAACATCGTAGATTTTCACACTTTTTTGACACTCAGAAGAGACACATACCGTGGCACTCTGCCAAAATTGGCGTTTATTTTCGTTGTTTGTGATGGTGTATATAGCTTTTATGAGAAAAAATGAAGGAGTTATCGGCCGTGATAAGAAAGACAATCACAGAACATAAAAGCTTATCAATATGAAATTTGTGATTGAAATAACATTTGGATTCTATAATTTTCTTTACAAATGCGGGTACCTGACCTGCCGTGATAACTTTCGAAAATGGATTTGTCACATATGAATATAACTTTCGTAGAAAATAATTGAAAGAATGTAATCATAACTTTAGTTGAATTCAAACCTCAACTTCTAGATGTTTTAAATATTTAATTTTCTGACCAAGTAAAATTGCGATAAATGTGTTTTTTATATAATTTTCAATTATTATTATTATTATCATCATCATTATTGAGTTTTTGAAGATCAAATCATGCATATTTTTCATTTAAATCATTTAAGCAATTTACCTATTAAACAAATAATAGTGATAAAAGAATTCTTTACTAAGGCCTTATAAAGTGGTCATCATGTGCTTGTGGAAAAAAAAAACAATAATGTCTGAATAAAAATATCAAAGATAGTCGGGTAAATACTGAAATATCATTCGCCATAGGTGGTAAATAAAAGAAAAATATATCAAGAAATCAATAAGTGTTTCTAAATAATTTGATTTCATTAGGCATTTGAACTCCCCATTAAAAATAAATAGAATAATAAAATAAAAAATAAATAGATAATAAAATAATAAATAAAATAAATAAGTCAATAAAATAAAACCAATAATAATAAAAATAATAATAAATAAATAAATAAAATTAAATTAAAAAAAAATTAAATATGCAAATAAATTTTGAAATGAAAAAAATATAGGTAAATGGAATCTTTTATATTTGGAAAGGGGGTTTGAAGAATTTTCACTTTTTCTTTTGACCGATATTTCAACAATTTTAATTGCTGACGACCAATACAAGAAACTACATATTTTCTACATTATTAAAGAAGAGTGTTATTTGTTCTACCATTTAGCAAAACTTTTATCCGTCTTAATGTATAAAATTGATTTAAAACTAAGGTCTGTTTCCTCTTGCAAATCATTCTTAAGCTGGATTGAAATTCATATAATTTTGGAACTTTAGCTTCATTAATTTCCAACTGTTTTGGAGGGGGAGTAAAAATCCATTGCAATAATCCAATGAATCTATATGATCGCAAGCAAATCATTTAAGTTGTCATCAGGTTAAATTAACATCCAAAAATTAAAACGAATTTGAATTTCACATATCCATATCACTGTGAACTGAAAACCGAACATGATTTCATACACAAAAACAGTCCCAGGCGTAATTATTGAACAATGCACATAGAGCTGTAAAAAATTCTAATGACTCATCTTTCATCTTAAAGGCTATAACTGAATAGATTTATACAGTGAGAGTTCACATGATTTTAATTTCATCTAACATGGCCACAAAAATTATAAAATACAAATTGGACGGCAATCACTGTGAATTCCAATGATTTATTCATATTAATATTTGCAACAGCATTTTATTGTGATGGCATATTCAAAGTACAAAACTCAGGTGTCACAGTCACCTGAATACAGGTATAATAAACCTGAATTGAGTGAATTTTCCGTTCTGAATTTAAAAAATTACGTTGAATTTTAATCATTAAAAATTATAAAAAAATTCATTTATATTAAAATAATTTTAGAAATTGTGTATTTTTATAAAACCTAGGATGTTTATCTAAAGAATGTTTCTTGTTTTTACTTCTTTAGTTACAAGGCATTAGTTCATATTCCAAATTTTGTAGAACAATGATTATGAACTTTTAAAATTTAAAACTTTAGAGTCTTTATCAATGATAAACAACAATAATATAACTATATTGAAGTTTTGAATAATTTACAAAATTTATCTTATAACATATCCTCCTTTTTTACCTCTTGAATATATATATATATTCCGTTCGGTACGCTCCACGTTGCTTTGTGTTGTGTATTCCGTTGTTGTGTATTTACTCTCACGTTTCTGTGCGCAGCGTTATCAGGGGATAAGTTTACCAGGCTTACCACTAGTAAACATTTATCTTTTAATACCTAATAACATCAAGGTTTTCATTAGTGTTATCTTCAGCTGTGATAATAATGGCACTGGTGTTCCAAAATACTCAAATCGAAATATTCTATTTTACTGCGTAGTCCCCTTGATTATGACCCAAGCGACTGTGCTTTCCATCGGTACCATAGTTCTTGTATTTGAGTATAGTTGTACCTTACCCTTGTTACTTTACATTTTTGATATCTCATTCAAGCGACTGATTCAGTTTTGAGAACAGAATGATTACACGTGATTTGAAACAACTCATATTTACTCTATATGAATGATTAATCTTTGTCCATCTGCTTATTAATGAAATCGTCATTATGATTATAACAAATTCATTAACTAGAACCTCATGCCGGAAGATATTTATATCATTGAAGTCATTTTAAACCAGGGAATAAAATCGAAATGCATCAATTTGGAATTATATAATAGAGTCATAAATCGCAATCAAAATGTAAAGCAGGAAAATGAATCATCTGTAAAACAAATTACTATTTAATCTTGGCTGTTCAATTAAGCTCCGTTTTTAATCATTATAACTAGTTGTTTCAATTGACTTCTGTTTTATTATTACATTGATTTGTATCCCTGCTTCCATTTTGCGTCTTGAATTTTACCTTTTCATATAAAACAATATTTGATTCTGCAACTATATTTATATCTTAACATCATAATAAGCGTATCATAATATTGTATATATTCGTTAGAGGAACATATATATTACAAATCATATAAAGTACAAGTTCAATGTGTTCTCATTCAGTTTTGGTATTAAGGAATATCGTTCCAGTCAATCATATTGAAAATATATAACAAATACCTGCTAAATTTTGATGTGCCATATGTGCACATTTCGGAAAATCATTCCTCATCAGTGAAACTAGACGCTAAAACGTTTGATAGATTAAAAAACATACGCCAAACAGTTGAGAATTATTGAATCTAAAGTTCCGAAAAAAATATGTGAATCCAAATCCAGCTAAGGAATGTTTTGCATGAGGGAACATACCTTAGTTTTAAATAAATTTCAAAAATTAAGACGACTTAAAATCACGCTCTAAAAATTGTCCCTCTTTCTAATTAAAACTCTACTATCCAATACCATTTTGTGTGTTTTAACAAACTCTATCTCACTATTTTCAGCTGTTCTCCTTCTGGTAATCTCTGATCACTTGTACTGTCTTCTTCATGTCATGAGTTTCTGAATTATTAACCGCTTTGACAGTACTTTAATAAATGTAGATTTGCGTTTTGGTGAAAAATATTGGTGATGGCTTTTAGTTACATCACCTTAGGTTGTAATTAATGAAGAACAAAACAAAATACTGTATTTCAATACTAAATTTTTATTTTAATCCCTAAACCTTGGTGGTTTGAGATTACTGAACGCACTTGCCTAGATTTTTCAAATTGATGAATCCTTAGACTCGGAAGGTAAATATTACATTCTTCATGTGACCATTTAACTCTTCTGCTGGAATTTGCTTTAAATGCCCGTGCTTTGTTTTCCTCCTCGAACTGTAAAACGTTATCTTAATGTTCGAGCTGATGCAGGTAGTTTGGTTACTGAATTGCTGTGGTTGCAGTCACTGCCTATACTGGCGTAGATTTAGAACTTTAAAACTACGTAATTATGCACAATATATTATGCTTGTGTTGTTGTGAAATGATACAAATAATTTTTAAAAAATTCTTAAATGATCAATAGAATAGATCAGAACCCTACGGTTAATATATATATATATATATATATATATATATATATATATATATATATATATATATATATATATATATATATATAATATTGAGATTTTTACTGGTGTTATCTGCAGCATATCTGTTGCACAAATGTTGACCTGTTTTATCAGCAGTGTCATTACTCTTTCATCGAGGTATGTTTTAAACTGCGTTGTTCTCTGGCATATGACCAAAAGCCACTGGGTTTTTTGCTGGTGTTTGTTTCTTTATTGGTACAAACCCTTCATAAGTACCCGGGCTTACTTCTTTGATAAAAACGTGTTTCTCTGAACTAGACTTTTAAAATCTTTCTTTGGTTTTGGCTTGTTATTTGGACACGGACTTGTAAAATCAAAATTGTGCTTAAACACTCAACACTCAAGTGTATATGGAGACAAGTTTTTAAAAGGTGTGTGTGGTGCCATTTAATTGTTATTCCTTTTTTTCGTTTAATCAAGCATTTGTGTATGAATCTACGGCCTTAATCTATAAACACTATCTCCAAATTAGCTACATTTTTGAATTCCAATTCTAAAACCAATTATTCTTTCTTTAATTTCACCAAAATATAAAAATACATCTTGTTGTCATCCATGCCACTTTGCCACAATATTCAAATTGACTGGTTGATTCACAAATGTCTCAGACATTTGTTTGTCATTATCTTTTAACATAAAGTTGCTCATTAAGAAGTCTTCTTTAGTTTTTTTAAGAATGTATGCATTGTGGTGAATTGAAGAAGGTGACTGAAAATGTAAACTCTTAATTTCATAGGAATTGCCTATTGATTTAATTCACTTTAATAGCTAGTTAAGGTTTATCGAACAGTTTGCAGATACCATTCCCAAATATTTCCAATACATGTGGCTTGACTCAGGTGGAACTTAAAGCAAGTGTCTTTCATCCTTCAAGTTATACTGTCAAAATAAACAAGTTTAGGAAATTTTTAAGCCGTTTTAAAAATAATTTGAAAATATTGTTTGATATGTGTTACGATTTTTTTATACAGGATTGTGATGCGGAAGAAAATTTTCAAAAAAAAAGTGTACGCTTTCACGTTAAATTAAACGGCAGATGAATTTTAAAAGAGTCCGTTGATTTAAAAACATCACAAATGAAAGTTTGATCTAAATAAGAAACCTATTAAAATGATATTGAAAATGATGGGCGGCAGTGTTGAGTTTTTGCTTTTTAATGATTGGGTTGAGTAAAGGTATTGTTACATCTTGATTTAACTACCAGTAATAATTGATATGGCATTTTAAATTGTATTTTTTTTGTTAAATTGATTTAACACGTTGCCTTTAACCATTTAACAAAATAAAAATTAACACAAAAGTTTATTTTTTTAATTTAACAGGAGCTTCTGATTACCGAGATCCTGATAAAGGATGTAATTATTTTCCAAAAATAACCGATTTGTATTATCTAAAACATTTGCTTCACTTTTTTGACAAAACAGTGTGTACTTTTATATATACATTTTTTGTTGCTTCAACATTGCGGCGTCAATTATGTGGTAAAAATGAACTACAGAAGCCATAGCTTAGCAATTTTTCAATTATGAGCAAGTTTGTAAAACTTGTGGAGTTAAAACTTCACAAGGGTGTCGTACTTTATTCTGTCAGAAAATGTACATTGTAGCAAAATTTTCTGCAGTGGAACTTTTTGATTTTTTTTAAACTAAGGTTTGTTCTCTCAGCTGGATTTCGATTCATATAATTTAGGAACTTTAAATTTTTTATTTATTTTAATGATTTATTAACTTTTTAACTATCAATTCTTTTGTCCGCTAATGTCGCTGATGAGGGTTGAATTTTCAAACTAAATACATCTGGCACATTAAAATACAACAGCTATCTTTGTCAAATATTCATTAGTTAAAAATTGGTTTGATTTCTAAAAGTTCCATTTTTCGATTTTTATTACATCTTTATTTCATACAAGTTCTAAAAAAATGACTGCCTCCATAAATTAACCTGAAAGTGTAGAGGAAATTAAAAGACATGCATGTAAAATAAATTCAAAAATTAATAAAATAACAAAAAAAAATGTTAACTCTAATTATTCCAAAAATCAATTAACATAACCAGGAAACGGAAGATATAAGAGTTAGGGTGACACAAAGCTTTATCTTTAACTAAAACTGATAATAAAATAAAACAAACATACCAGTCCTTGTCCATATCACAATCCCAAAAACAAAGTAAAAACTTTGCAAACTGGCAAAATATGTTATACACGTGAACTTCCATCATGGAAGTGAGGTCGGTCGCTCCGGAAGGGTAAGCACCTCCTGTCTAGCTAGCTACAATTGGTAAGAAATTAAAAGAAAAAACGAGAAAACATCAAATATCATAAAGGCGGTAGTATACAAAAGAGAGTTTTAGAGCAGCAGGCGGTTCAACTCCACCCTCATTTGATGCTGTAACTAAAGACGTTGGAATCGTTTTTAACATATATTATCATTGAATGGTATTGGTGGTAAGTTGAGATGAATGTTTATTACATAGAAAATAGCAAAGAGGGGTAAGAACGTTATAAGATAAAACAATAAATATATAACACAAATACCAGTTGAATTTTGATGTGCCAGATGTGCATATTTCGGAAATTCATTCCTCATCAGTGACCCTAAGACCAAAAAGTTTGATAATTAAAAACATAAGCCAAACAGTTGGAAATCAATGAATCTAAAGTTCCAAAATTATATTAATTCAAATCCAGCTAAGGAATGCTTTGTATGAGGGAACAAACCTTAGTTTTAAATATATAACATATACCAGTTAAATTTTGATGTGCCAGATGTGCACATTTCGGAAATTCATTCCTCATCAGCGACACTAAGACCGAAAAGTTTGATAAATAAAAAACATAGGCCAAACAGCTGAAAATAATGAATTTAAAGTTCCAAAATTATATAAATGCAAATCCAGCTAAGGAATGTTTTGCATGAGAGAACAAACCTTAGTTTTATATAAATTTAAAAATTTAGAGAGCTAAAAATTTTGCTAAATGGTACATTTCCTGACAACACAAAGTACTGCCTAATGAGTTATGGATACCCTCGGGGAGTTTTACTCCACCAGCAGCGGTACCCGCTCAGGGGTAGTAAATATATAACAAATGTCAGTTAAATTTTAATGTGCCAGATGTGCACATATCGAAAATTCATTCCTCATCAGTGACACTAAGACCGAAAAGTTTGATAGATAAAAAACATAGGCCAAACAGCTGAAAATAATGAATAATAATAAATAATAATAAATTCTACAATTTAAGGCAGCTTAAAATTTTGCTAAATGGTACATTTTCTGACAGCACAAAGTACTGCTTAATGAGTTATGGATACTCTATAAAACAATACAACCAAAGTACTAGTTACTAATTTTTTTATATTTCAAAAACACAGTTAAACAATTTATCAATGCTTTGAATATGATCCATTTTAAAAATAAAAAAATAACTCAACTTTTCATAACCAGGTACGTTTGATTCTAGTCCAATGCAAAAAAGTAAAAAACAAAAGTACAAATAAGAAGATCTTGGACAAAAGATTTGCCATGCAATTATGGAAAAAAATCGAAATTTTATTGAATGCTCTGCTTTGTTTACATTTAACATAGAAGCACATTGTATAAGCCTCAACTGTGATCCTAATGCACAATGGAAAATTGCAGATGATTGAACCCTATTCTGCAATAAAATCGTATTTTTAATAAAATAAACCATTCTTCATCTTAATGATCAGTTTAAAAAGATAACTAGCCAAAACCACTTTATCTTTTGCCTTTAAAATGTCATTTTGTCATGAAATATTACAAAATTTGGTACGTTACGCCATTTTTTAAAAAAAGTGTGAAAGATAAATAAGAAGAAGGTCAGGGGTAAATTCGGAGTTAGATCAATCCTCATGGCGTGAAACCTTTTGTACTTACGAAGGCCAGCTGTCTATTCTGAACAATAACCATTTATTTCTGTCAAAATTAGAATTTTTATTGGATTTTTAATTATTATTTTTACAAATGATTAAATGCAACACGAGTGATAGATAATGAAGAATTCTCTTTATATAGTATATTTCGTTCTGTCTCCAGCGCTGTTTGGAAATTCTTGACATATTTGTATATTAACATTTCAAATGAACATCAATAATTTTGGAATTTCACTTAATATGGTCCATATAAAATTTACGTTTCTATCGTAGACATTTTGAAAATTTAGTATTCAATAATATGACATAGTTAAAGCTTTTTTACAGAAAGTGTGCATATATATCTTATAATGACTTAACATTCTCAACTAGGAGATACCTATTAAATGAATGAAGACATGATTTATAATAAAAAAGGAAAGATTTAAAAAATGATGTGGCAAATATACTTTGGAGTTGTGTCAAATCTCAAAACCCCAAACGTACATCTCAATGAAATATTTCGTAGCAGTAATGTTTAGTTGTGTACAGGGGAAGCTCATAATATATGTGTGAAAGCTCAAGCTATTGTCGATAGAATGCGACATTATCGGTTATTACGAACCGAAAATGATCTAAAGATAATGAATGAAATAGTCTAAAATTCGACTGATATGTTTGTGTTTGTGTTTTATGTCTTTAAAAGTTTTAAAAATAAAATGTCTATGTATTTTTATGATTTTTTAAAAATTTTCCTTTTAATATATTTTGCAGCTGCTGTTGAAGACAAAAGGATATAAATCAAGGCTCTATATATCTTAAAATCGATGTATTAGAGAACACAAGAAGGACAATTCATTAGAACAGGAAAAAATGAAGACCATTAATAATGGCTTAGGTGTATTGTTTTATTTATTTATTTTTTGTTTTTTGTTTTTTTTTGTTTTGTTTTTTTTTTTGGTTTTTTTTTTATAAATTTTTTGTTTTTTGTTTTTTGTATTTATCAACTTGTTCGACCCTTAGTTTAACGATGATAAATGACTTTTCGAAATGTACACATATGATACCTTAAATGTAATTTTGTTAGATATTTACAAATTTCACAAATAACAAAGTTTTCAAAAAAAACTAGCCAACATCTGGATAGTTTATCGCTCAATATTTCAACCGTATTCAAAATTTAAATCAAATACTAAATTTAGATATTGAACATAAAAACTTACTTCTATTACAAATCAAGAGAAGTTTTGAATAAATAAAATTGTGATTTTTTTTAAATCCAATATATAGCCAGCGCTGTTTTTTCAACGCTAAAAACAAGACTTAGAATATATATCTAGCATTTATGAAATAATAAACTCTCGTATCAAAATAAATAAACAATACATTTTCCAGACTTAACTAGAGTTCTTTGTAGCATAAAAACGTATTTAAGATTATATAAAATTTTAAAATTAATGTTGTCTCACTTTATTGTATAGGAATCCAAAAATTTAAATTTTAGATTTTAAAATCTTTAAAAATTTCTAGATGTTTCAAGTTATGTTTTAGAATGACTGTTTGACGTAAATGAATCTGTATCCATTTACAAGAAAATGAAATAAATTTAAAAATAAGTTTTTAATAGAAATAAATATATTTGGAAGATTTTCAATTTAAATTGAAATTTTTTGAAATTTTACTGCAGTTATATGTATGTTAAATTTGAAAACGAAATGATACTCATATTGATGCAATTGGTTACATTAAGCTTAGCTGACTTACGACAAGCACCAGATCCAGGGATAAAATGGCATCAAGATGCGTTGTGAAGGTACTATTAAAAGACACTAATATCCCAATTACTTTCCAATCTGTGGTCTTTTTTACTTTTTTTTTATTTTTGGCCGTCTTTAATTTTGAAATTTATTTAAAATCAAGGTTTTTTCTCGTGCAAACATACCTTAGCTGGATTTGGATCTATATTATTTTGAAACTTTAGATTCATTATTTTCAACTGTATGGCTTATGTTTTTAAGCTATCAAACTTTTCGAAGTCAGTGTCACTGATGAGGAATGCATTTCCGAAAAGTGCATATCTGGCGCATCAAAATTTAACTGGTGTTTGTGTTATATATTTCCTTTATGTACACATTGATGTTAAAGTAATTTTATTACTTGAAGATGAACTAAATCTATAACACTAATACCTGTAAAATTTTGATGTGCAATATGTGCAAATTTCGGAAAATTTTCCCATTAAAGATTGAAAACTACGTAGTTTTTAAAACTAGTATTTGCCATATCATTACTTATGCATTTGTAAAGGTGTTTTTTAGCTACATGAAACAAATTCCAAAAGCAAAGTTAAACTCTGGCATTCTTAAAAACAGCAAGGATAAAGATCAATTTGAGAACACTTGCAAAAATTCAAACAAAACAATTCTGTTATTGTTAAAAGTTACTTTATGTCACTAATAACATAGTTTGCGATTTATCCAAGAATTAGCAAATTTGTTCTTTTAAATTTGTAAAATATATAATGTTTTATATAAGATACAAATTGAAAAACACAGTCATGTCATTTAAGTTTAAGGAATCCAGTTCAATCTTAAGAAACACGTTCATATAGAACAAAACAGCATTCATAAATCAACATTTAAAAATGACTAAAGTCGTATTGATAAAAAACAAAAGTGTGCAATTATTCTTAGTATAAACAGTTTGCTATTGGTAATTTGAAGCCATCGACATCTAAGGTTTTACATTCTCAATAATTGTCTGCATTGTATTTTCAGGCTCAGTTCATGTTTACTATGTCCCTCTTTTAAACTTTATGATATAAATTATATGCATCCTGAATATTTGTCTGCTAAAACTTTTGAATTATTTTTTATATTCATAAAATTAAGTTTAAAAAAAGGAATTGATATAAAAATCAGATTCTCTTTAAACATTTTTTTTCTGCATAACAGTTGTTAAAGTGGTTTCATTCTGATGTCTGGGTAAAAAGTAAAAGTTATTTTGAAGTTAAATGGTACAAGAAACAATCAACTTACAAAATATCTGGTTTCATTCTTACTATTATCATTCCTATTCTTGAGTCCAGTAAAATCATTATAAACAATATTGTTATAGAGCTATTAGTTCAAAAAGCTGTGTTTGTAAAACCATGAAAATTTTTTTTCTCAGTTATATTCAGTACGGTTTTAGACGCAACATGAGTACCTTAAATAACCGGAAAAGATTATCAGAAATGCTTTCGACAATTACAATATTCTTTGACCTAGAAACGACATTTTATTTCACTTTTGAATAAAGTATCTTTAAAGATCTATATAATATTGGTCTTTGAGATCAAGCTCTTTTCATTTTAAACTCAAGAAAAATCTAGGAGTTTAAGTTCGGTTAGGGCCACAGAAAATATATTAATCGTTCCTACCATATAAAGAATATTAACAGCTTGAATAATATTTCATATAACAATATATTTGTACTGTAAAACCTCTTTTAACCGGACAAGCTCCGACCATAGATTTTGTCCGGTTTTGGGAGGTTTTAAAATTCTAACCTATATTATCTCCCTTTGACTAAATAAATCTAGAAAGAAAATGTAAACTACTATTATTTTGATTTATTGTAATCATGATAATGAATTACTGTAATAACAAAAACGCTTTAATGCTGTCTGAATTTATAGCTTCTTTTTACTGTTTTATGTGTCTTTCTTTCCATATATGGTTTTAATCACTCCTTATTTTCTTTCTTAATAGGATTCTACTTATGGTACTTTGGTCAACCAATACTACCATCATTTACCCCTGACAGGACAACAATAGCGTTGGCACCTTCCCAGTCAATCATCAAAAGAAGTGCTTGGTCGTAATTATCTTAAGTGACACTAAATAAATAAATAAATAAATAAACATTTAAATAATTTAAAACTAAAAAAAAAAAAAAAAAAAAAAAAAAAAAAAAATATAAGAATATAAATCAAACGTATTTAAAAATAAATACATGAGTAATTAAATGCCAAATATTTTTACCTTAGTGATATTTTTTGTTGTCCGCTTTACCGAATTTCATTTTAGGACAAAAGCAACTTGAGACTGAAAAGTCTGTCCATTGTCTGGAATAGAGAGGTTTTTGTTAGTTGAAATACAAAAAGATAAATTCCCGACCAATTGTTTGTCCGGAATAGATTGTGGTCCGGTTAAGAGAGGTTTTTGTTAGTTGAATACAGAAAATAAATTCCGGACCAATTGTTTGTCCGGAAAAGAATGTGTTCCGGTTTAGGGAGGTTTCACAGTATCTCCTCTCGAGGGAAACATATGTTTGCTATTTACAGGCAACTTTCATTTTGCCTCAGCAAAATACAAAAAAATTCAAAAAGTGTTTTATGTTTTATTTCTATTGTTTTTATTAACTTGCTGTATTCACCTCTGCAACAAAGGCAAAATGCATAATTATCCTGAGGCGAACTCAATGACAGCCTTATTGAATAAAAAAAGCTACGTTTTAAGGAATCTTATTTAATTCCCAATTAACTTTTGTTCCTCAAATAAAGCCTCAAGGATAAATGACTTACAGCAATGGTTATTTTAAAAGTTATGCAATCCTTATTGGACGGTAATGGTAATAAACCATTATAATTGCTTCATTTGTACATGTAGCTTTTCAGATATTAACTATATAATACAAATGCCAGTTAAATTTTGATGTGCCAGATGTGCACATTTCGGAAATTCATTCCTAACCCTAACTTAAGTTTAAATCTATAATTATTTATTATATAAGGATATGTTCGCCAACCTTATCTGAAAGTTATTGCTACAATTCATTACCGTTCATGTTTAGAAGCTTATAAATCGTCTCTAATTGATAGGTTATATGTGGAAGCCAGTGAGCCTTAACTAAAGTTATGGCGTAATAAATAATTTTTGCAGGATGCAACAGAATTATTTGCAAATCTGGCATTTGTTTTTTTTCCGTCTTATCAGCTCCTCTACAATTTAAAGGGCACCGCTATTGCACTTTTAGGTGTTGGTTTCAGTCCAAAGAATTGTTTAAACCTAAATTTTATTTAAAAAAATAGATTATCAATTTAAAAATAAACGATTTTGGTAGAGGTTAATATTTAACAAAATACTTGTTTAAATTCTGCTGAGAGAGATTATCACATTTCGGAAAATCATTCCTCATCAGTGACACAATGACCAAAAAGTTTGTAAGATAAAAAACATAAGCCAAACAGTTGGAAATAAATGAATCTAAAGGTTCAAAATTATATGAATCCAGATCCAGCTAAGGAATGCTCTGCATGAGGGAACAAACCTTAGTTTTAAAAAATTTCAAAAATTAAGACGGCTGAAAATTTTGCTAAATGGAACATTTTTTGACAGTTCAACATACTGCCTTCTGAGTTAATCTGAATCAAAAAATTTTTTTTAAAAAAGGTCGGACAGAAGCCAAGTTTACTTGCATGATATAGCTATTATTGCAGTTAACTATACAAAGTTAATTCCTGTTTGTAATTAGAGAACTTAGTAAATTGCTTTTAATATATAACATGAGAGATAGGAATATTGTGGACGGGTATCTTCGGCTACCATCTTTTTATATACAACCATAAGTTTGCACATCATATATTTTTCATTAACTATTTGATTGATAGATTCATTAATTTGCAACTGTTTAGCGTATGTTTTTTAATCTATCAACTTTTTCGGCCCCTAGTGTCACTGATGAGGAATGATTTTCCAAAATGTGCACATCTGGCACATCGAAATTTAGCAGGTATTTGTTATAGATTGATAAAAATGGTAATTTTACAAATATGAGGAATTCTTCACCAATGTCAATTTCAATCCAAACTAATTAGACTTTTATGGATTAATATGCGCTTTTCCACCTAAATGGAAAACAGTATCAAGTAATAGGTAAAATAAATTAAAAATATTTCGATTGAAAATTAAAACAGAATTTAAAAAAATCAGAAAGTATACAAATATTTTTTTAGTGGTTTCATTGAAAAGCTGTAGTAAAAAAACAATTCAGCGTTTCCTGGCAAAATCAATTAAATATTGCTCAAAAGGACAAACTGACTGGGACGTTAAACACCATTACTCAACTCATCTCAACTCAAGAGGACAAACTATGGGACAATATTTATATAAATTCATTCAAAATCACTAACGAAATCAAACTCCAATGTTTTCAATTCAAAATCAATTATAGAATTTATTTTACAAATAGTAGGCTAATCAAAATTAAATTACTGGACACTGTACTTTGCACCTTCTATGGTGAAACAAAAGAAACAATTTTACATATCTTTATTGAAGGTCAGTTTGTCAGAATTATATGGCACCAATTATTAGATCTGATCAATAGATATTTGGAAATAAATGTAGAACGATCAGCCAGGAATATTTTGTTTGGAAATTCTTTTTTTAAAACCTATACATATATGTTTTTTATTGTTTTCAGTTTTAACATACATGTAGAAATAAAATATACCACCTAATCTTACTGCAGCTTTAAATGCTTTAAAATACTATAGAAATATGGAACTTTACTGTCTTTATCTATACTCTCCGGAAAAGGCACAAAATATTAGACAAGTGTGGGAAGCAGGGTATAATAGATAACAAATACGTTTTTTTTTAATTTTTATGTGTAAACTGCAACAAAAATAGAAATATCCATTTGTATTAGACTCATTTATTATTTGACTGGACTTCATTTACGTACTGTTTATACAAGTACTTCTGTGGACAAAATGATTCTTTGATTAGCAACATGCATGCTTGATATATATATATATTACTTGTATATGAAATGAACATCGCACCATCCATATGTGGAGGTTAAGCCAATTATGCTTGAATTACGATGATTTACATTTGTTGGTTGTCTTGTCAATTTCAGTTGCTTAAGCAGCACAAAGCAGCATTACTAAGACCAATGTCTACTTATACTCATAAGAATCTTAATTTCTCAATCTCAATTTTGCTTCATCTTGTGGATTTTGCACCTTTTTTTGACAAACTAAATATATTTTTATGGAAAATGGTAAATAACGTTCATGTAGAGCGGTTAATTGACATATCTTAAAAACAAAATGCATAAACCATTTCTAGTTGAACATAAAAGTGATTTTGTTTGTAGAAAACTAAGCGTGCATACCGTGTGTCGAACTAATGTCACGTTATCACAGGCCTGAGTAGGAACTCGGGGTTTACAACAGATAAAGACCAGAATTTGTTCGACAGAAAGAAAAGCCTTTTGTTTTATTTGTAAAAAAAAATTCAAGTTCTTGAAGCAGGATATTTGGATTACATTTGAAAGAAATTGTTGTCTTGTCTATTTGAACGGTAATGGTGATGACTCTAAACAAAATGTCTAATCACGAATAACAACAGGTGACAACACCTGACAAACCAAAATTAAATTATTAATTCAGTTGATTGATGAAAAAATTAAATCTTACTCAGATGATGTTATTGTTAGTTATTTGTTGTGTTTGGCAATATTATCTTTCAACAAACAATCGGTATACCAATGAGCACAAACTGTGCACCTTTGCTTGCTGATTTGTTTCTTTATTCATATGAATCAGAATTTTTACAGAACCTTGTCAAATCTGGAAAAAAGACTGTCGCTTAATCATTCAACTACACATACAGATATATAGATGACGTTCTTTCTCTAAATAATCACAAATTTGGAGAATATGTGAATGTCATCTATCCAAGTGAGCTTGAAATAAAAGACACGACAGATTCTCCATGTTCTGCTTCATATTTGGCCTTAAACCTCAATTATGACGCCCATGAAAGGGTACATTTGAAGCTATACGACAAACGTGATGACTTCAATTTTTCTATTGTCAACTTTCCGTTTCTTTGCAGTAATATCCCTGCTTCTCCTGCGTATGGTTTATATGTTTCACAGTTAATACGATACGGTAGAGCTTGTTCCCACTATGGGAACTTTCTGCAACGAAGCAAATTACTTACAATTAAATTGTTGACACAAGGATATTGCAAGCCTAGGCTAATCAGGGCCCTTAAAAAATTTTATGGCCGTCATCACAATATTGTTGATAAGTATGTAGTCACTGTATCCAAACTTATACTGGATATATTTGACTTACCATAGTTCTTTGTTCCTTTCATTCTGAAAATTGACTTGCACGTGACGGGTGTAGCTAGCTAGACAGGAGGTGCTTACCCTTACGGAGCACCCGGCCTCACTTCCTTGATGGATGTTCACGTGTATAACATATTTTGCCAGTTTGCAAAGTTTTTACTTTGTTTTTGGGATTGTGATATGGACAAAGACTGGTATGTTTGTTTTATTTGACTAGTTTTCAGAACATGAAATATATTCTTGGTATTGCAGAGGATTTTATAGATAATAACAAAATAAAAACTAACGACAACATGGTTTTTCATATTGCAATTGCTGATACCTTTAACACACAGTATTCCTTATCAAGCTTACATTTTAACTAACTGATAAACTACATGACAAGATGTATATAGACATGCGATTGTAAAACAGATGATACAATATAATTACATAATACAATTGTAGATGATTTCAATTATATTGAAAAAAACAATTAAGTTTACAGCCTAAGGGTTATTGGAACACATTCAGTGTTTTTTTATAATTGAAATCATCTATAATTGTACTATGTAATTATATTGCCCAATCTGTGTATTCAGAACATGAAAGTTTATATACATTTTTTTAAAACCCGTTCATTAATGGTAGTTAGTTTAAACGTAAACAGGTAGGTTTTGTTTTATTATCGTCGTTAACAGCACCATTTTGAATTTATCTTTTTTTAAATTCTTGCATTTTAAATGATTTTTGTCGAGCCTGGCATTGCCATAAGACGAGACTTAGGTGTTACTTTTCCGGTATCGTCGTTGTTTACGGCGGCGGTGGCGTGTCAAAATGTAAAAGTTTATGTTAAAGTTATGTATTTACTACTCGATCAAAAACTAACCAGACGGGACATTTAAATCCGTGGAATTCTTGTTTAATCATTATTATTTAACACATCCAATTCTAATGTGAAAAGATCTTTTCATTCTATTCGTAGAGTAAAGGGCACCGAATTCAATCCATATAATTTAGGATTTTTTCATGTAAAACGACATTGATATATACAGTTAAAAAAAACATTGACACAAAATGTATTTGCAAATGGTTTATATCAAGCAATATTAGTTCTAGTCGAGACAAATATTTAAAACAGCATTGAATACATCAAAATCTACTGTGAAAAGATCTGTTCATTTTCTTCGTAGAGAATGGGTTACAAATTTTACCCATTTCATTAAACATAAACATAACGGTCCAAGTTTAAAACACATTTCCAGGCAAGGATTTATGTTTACAATTGCTATTATATTTCTTTATATGACTCTGTTACTCTTCTTTGTGGTCATATGCTATGAACGCTGATGACCCGTCTGAACGCCATGACGTTGGGATATTCCATTTGGAGACGATGTGGAGGTTGGCAGTAAACTGACATTAAAAAGGTGAATTTTAGGGTATATCATCTGAAATTGAACTGAAATGGTTAAAGAAATTGTGAATATAAGAAATGACATTCTTTTTTGTCAGTGTTCATGTGTTATGAACACAGACAAAAAGAATGTCATTCCTTAAAAAAAGTATCACGCAAAGATGTAATTGATATAGACACAAGGCACTAAATTGGCAGATGATTGATCTAGTGCAATATTAGTTCTAAATAATACATTTTTCACTACAATGAGAAGTACATCTATTCATTCTAGAGAAGAACCTTCAATTTCAGCCGATGAAGAGGAAAGAGTCATACGTCAAGCCATTCACGTTTAGCGTTGCTATTGTTGTGTACTATATTAGACTTCCCGTGAGTTTATGTAAATTTTGTATTGCAGTATGATAAAAACCGGATGAAGAATTAAACAATATATCTGATAACGACTCGCTTCAACGGAATAACGCGCGTTATTCCGTTTGCTTGCAAAGTTGTTGCCTTCATACTGACAATGAATACCATTTTAAAACAGTTCAATTGTTATATTTTCGTTAAATATTTTTTAAAAAAATTCTTCATTTATTTTAAGAAAAAAATTCCCATCTATAACACATGCACATCAGGGGAGTCCAGTAGACGCAACAGCTGAATTTAAGACCGAGAACGACACATTATTAATCCGCAATATTTTCAATGTGGGGTAACAACGGGGAGTTTTGGTTTGAAAAATTAAAGTGTTATCAGGTATTTTGATGGTATTTTCTCGATTTTTCATTAACATATGAATTTTTTTTAGAATATTGGATATAAATAATATGTATAAAAATTGAATATCAACGATAAATGTGTTGTTATTTATGGACTATATTTCAGTCGAAAATCAGGTGCACCTGTGTGGCCCCATTTCAATTTGCAAAGAAGTTTGGAGTAAAAGATAGCTGGCTAAATATCGGAAGTGAAATTTGTTAATCTGAAATGGGAAGGGGGGTACTGTAGCTGAGGATAATTTTAAATGGCCGAGCATGTGGGTTTCTAATCTGTGATATGTGAGTAGACAGGGATTTACCGAGAGATTTTTTCTAGAATGTCGACATTGTTAGGTTGAGATTCACTCTTACATAATGCGCCGAGCTTCATACTCGGTATCATTCAAATGTAGACAGCAAAGCAGTGAGAAGTATACTTATTCTTTACGCCTGGTGTGGTGCAAATATCTCTCAAAGTTTAGAAAATTATCGTTTTAAGGTTAGCAAGGAGTTGTGTAGTACTTAAACCATGTAGTGTACTTTTGAGGAGTTCCTATTGTAATCCTTGTAAATTGATTAAAAGCATGTAGATGATTTTTCAGTTTTTCCGATCAACAAACACAGCATGTGAAACGGACAATTTTCACTGGATGTTGCATACATGCGTGAATCTGATTCCATCTGAAATTTACATCACTTGAAATTTACATCCCGCGAGACACAAAATTGATTGACAAGTTGTATCATTACACATTGTCTCAAAATAATAGGGTATATAGCAGCTTTGTCAAGGTAGGAAGAATTTTTTAAAGATCCAATTGTTCAAATTTTTTTTGTGGTTTGATGGTTTTGACTGATCTGTTGTTGTCTGTTCTTTCAACAGGCCATCAAAAACACCACTCTGTCTCTCACAATGTCAATATTACGGTGAATATCAGCCAGGTGCCTATATATATTATCAAAGTATTATTTTATCAATTTCTTTGATTTTACTTTGTAATATCTCGTAAGTGTGTTTTTCAGTCTCGTCTCGAATGTAAACAAATGTGACGTGATAGTCATGTTTGTTTACCTATGATAATGTAGTTCCGGATTGTGTATTGCATTTTATATGTATTCATACACGATGTGACAAAATTTTTTGGCATTCATTGTCACTAATAATTACAACGGCTCTCAAGCTTGCAGCTATGGGAATTTAACAAGGCAAATGAAAATATTATTACTTACTTATGGTATGTATCAATAAGATTTCCTACTCATGGCATTTTTATAAAGAATTTTTACTATTTACACGTATCAATAAGATTTCATACGTTTGGTTCGTGTTATTAAGAATTCTTCTTTCGCGTGCCATTAAAATTCTTTACTTCTGACACGTATAAATTAGAATTTGAACTCTTCGCTCGTTTCATTAAGAAACATATTCTTTGCAAGTATCAATAAGAATTTGTTCTTATTTTTACGGGTCTAACTTCAAAGTCGCCAGGTTTCTATTCATTGAAATCATACCTGGATCATATTGGATTAAGATCATAGTATTACTAAGTACAAAAGTTTGATACATGTTCACGTGAAGTCACTGTTACCTTTAAACATTTAAGTGTTCTGATGCAAGTGGGCTACCGAGGCAGAACTCTCTATTCGAAACTTGCCCAAGAAGTTTTATAAATCACAAACATCAGTTATTGTAGGTCAATTTTAGACATGCATTTTAGATTTTACATATTTTTCTTAACACTTTACAATAATCTTAAAAACGTGTCCCTGCATTGTCGAAATTAAAAGTAATATCCTAACTGTTTATGTCTCCCAAACTCTCAACATCGAGTAACTTTCCTTTAAACATATATACGTTTAAGCTCGAAATTCAGACACAGCGATTGTACTTCCTGGTCTCTTTCGCGAAAATTTGGCACTGCGAATATTAAGCGCTATACAATATTCTAAATATAAATCAGTTGAAACTCGGGTCCTTTTGTTATTTCTTTCATAATTAATAAATAGTAATTGTTTCATGGTTAGAAGCTGCTTATTTAGGTAAACATTTCGCTTGCGTCAACAAAATACGTTCTAAAATGTTAATAAATATATTCATTTTTAGAGTTTTTTAATATTCATTTTAATATTAATATAAAATTAAGTTTTCCCTGGAAAAAATTAAAATTGTGATGATCTAATTAGTGAGGTTCCTAATGAACAATCTAATATGTAACGACATGATTTACAGTAAAACCTGATGTTATTAAGGTAAACGTACGTACAGAGGCTGACAACAAGGACATGATTTACAGTAACACCTGAGGTTATTAAGGTAAACGTACGTACATAGTCAGACAACAATAATATGATTTACAGTAAAACCTGATGTTATTAAGGTAAACGTACGTACAGAGGCTGACAACAAGGACATGATTTACAGTAACACCTGGGGTTATTAAGGTAAACGTACGTACAGAGTCAGACAACAATAATATGATTTACAGTAAAACCTGATGTTATTAAGGTAAACGTACGTACAGAGGCTGACAACAAGGACATGATTTACAGTAACACCTGAGGTTATTAAGGTAAACGTACGTACAGAGGCTGACAACAAGGACATTATTTACAGTAACACCTGAGGTTATTAAGGTAAACGTACGTACAGAGTCTGACAACAAAGACATGATTTACAGTAAAACCTGATGTTATTAAGCTAAACGTACGTACATAGTCAGACAACAATAATATGATTTACAGTAAAACCTGATGTTATTAAGGTAAACGTACGTACAGAGGCTGACAACAAGGACATGATTTACAGTAAAACCTGAGGTTATTAAGGTAAACGTACGTACAGAGGCTGACAACAAGGACATAATTTACAGTAACACCTGAGGTTATTAAGGTAAACGTACGTACAGAGTCAGACAACAATAATATGATTTACAGTAAAACCTGATGTTATCAAGGTAAACGTACGTACAGAGGCTGACAACAAGGACATTATTTACAGTAAAACCTGATGTTATTAAAGTAAACGTACGTACAGAGGCTGACATCAAGGACATGATTTACAGTAACACCTGAGGTTATTAAGGTAAACGTACGTACAGAGTCTGACAACAATAATATGATTTACAGTAAAACCTGATGTTATTAAGGTAAACGTACGTACAGAGTCTGACAACAAGGATATGATTTACAGTAACACCTGAGGTTATTAAGGTAAACGTACGTACAGAGGCTGACAACAAGGACATGATTTACAGTAACACCTGAGGTTATTAAGGTAAACGTACGTACAGAGGCTGACGACAACAATATGATTTACAGTAACACCTGGGGTTATTAAGGTAAACGTACGTACAGAGTCAGACAACAATAATATGATTTACAGTAAAACCTGATGTTATTAAGGTAAACGTACGTACAGAGGCTGACAACAAAGACATGATTTACAGTAAAACCTGATGTTATTAAAGTAAACGTACGTACAGAGGCTGACAACAAGGACATGATTTACAGTAAAACCTGATGTTATTAAGGTAAACGTACGTACAGAGGCTGACAACAAAGACATGATTTACAGTAAAACCTGATGTTATTAAGGTAAACGTACGTACAGAGGCTGACAACAAGGACATGATTTACAGTAAAACCTGATGTTATTAAAGTAAACGTACGTACAGAGGCTGACAACAAGGACATGATTTACAGTAAAACCTGATGTTATTAAGGTAAACGTACGTACAGAGGCTGACAACAAAGACATGATTTACAGTAAAACCTGAGGTTATTAAGGTAAACGTACGTACAGAGGCTGACAACAAGGACATGATTTACAGTAAAACCTGAGTTTAATAAGGTAAACGTATGTACAGAGGCTGACAACAAGGACATGATGTACAGTAAAACCTGGGGTTATTAAGGTAAACGTACGTACAGAGGCTGACAACAAAGACATGATTTACAGTAAAACCTGAGGTTATTAAGGTAAACGTACGTACATAGTCAGACAACAAAGACATGATTTACAGTAAAACCTGAGGTTATTAAGGTAAACGTACGTACAGAGGCTGACAACAAGGACATGATTTACAGTAAAACCTGATGTTATTAAAGTAAACGTACGTACAGAGGCTGACAACAAGGACATTATTTACAGTAAAACCTGATGTTATTAAAGTAAACGTACGTACAGAGGCTGACAACAAGGACATTATTTACAGTAAAACCTGAGGTTAATAAGGTAAACGTACGTACAGAGGCTGACAACAAGGACATGATTTACAGTAAAACCTGATGTTATTAAAGTAAACGTACGTACAGAGGCTGACAACAAGGACATTATTTACAGTAAAACCTGATGTTATTAAAGTAAACGTACGTACAGAGGCTGACAACAAGGACATGATTTACAGTAAAACCTGATGTTATTAAAGTAAACGTACGTACAGAGGCTGACAACAAGGACATGATTTACAGTAAAACCTGATGTTATTAAAGTAAACGTACGTACAGAGGCTGACAACAAGGACATTATTTGCAGTAAAACCTGAGGTTATTAAGGTAAACGTACGTACAGAGGCTGACAACAAGGACATTATTTACAGTAAAACCTGATGTTATTAAAGTAAACGTACGTACAGAGGCTGACAACAAGGACATTATTTGCAGTAAAACCTGAGGTTATTAAGGTAAACGTACGTACAGAGGCTGACAACAAGGACATGATTTACAGTAAAACCTGATGTTATTAAAGTAAACGTACGTACAGAGGCTGACAACAAGGACATTATTTACAGTAAAACCTGAGGTTATTAAGGTAAATGTACGTACAGAGGCTGACAACAAGGACATGATTTACAGTAAAACCTGATGTTATTAAAGTAAACGTACGTACAGAGGCTGACAACAAGGACATGATTTACAGTAAAACCTGATGTTATTAAAGTAAACGTACGTACAGAGGCTGACAACAAGGACATGATTTACAGTAAAACCTGATGTTATTAAAGTAAACGTACGTACAGAGGCTGACAACAAGGACATTATTTACAGTAAAAACCTGATGTTATTAAAGTAAACGTACGTACAGAGGCTGACAACAAGGACATTATTTACAGTAAAACCTGAGGTTAATAAGGTAAACGTACGTACAGAGGCTGACAACAAGGACATGATTTACAGTAAAACCTGATGTTATTAAAGTAAACGTACGTACAGAGGCTGACAACAAGGACATTATTTACAGTAAAACCTGATGTTATTAAAGTAAACGTACGTACAGAGGCTGACAACAAGGACATTATTTACAGTAAAACCTGATGTTATTAAAGTAAACGTACGTACAGAGGCTGGCAACAAGGACATCATTTACAGTAAAACCTGAGGTTATCAAGGTAAACGTACGTACAGAGTCCGACAACAAGGACATGATTTACAGTAAAACCTGATGTTATTAAAGTAAACGTACGTACAGAGGCTGACAACAAGGACATTATTTACAGTAAAACCTGATGTTATTAAGGTAAACGTACGTACAGAGTCCGACAACAAGGACATGATTTACAGTAAAACCTGATGTTATTAAAGTAAACGTACGTACAGAGGCTGGCAACAAGGACATCATTTACAGTAAAACCTGAGGTTATCAAGGTAAACGTACGTACAGAGTCCGACAACAAGGACATTATTTACAGTAAAACCTGATGTTATTAAAGTAAACGTACGTACAGAGGCTGACAACAAGGACATGATTTACAGTAAAACCTGATGTTATTAACTTAAATGTAAGAACAGAGGCTGACAACAAGGACATGATTTACAGTAAAACCTGATGTTATTAAAGTAAACGTACGTACAGAGGCTGACAACAAGGACATTATTTACAGTAAAACCTGATGTTATTAAAGTAAACGTACGTACAGAGTCCGACAACAAGGACATGATTTAGAGTAAAACCTGATGTTATTAACTTAAATGTAAGAACAGAGGCTGGCAACAAGGACATTATTTACAGTAAAACCTGATGTTATTAAAGTAAACGTACGTACAGAGGCTGGCAAGAAGGACATGATTTACAGTAAAACCTGATGTTATCAAGGTAAACGTACGTACAGAGTCCGACAACAAGGACATGATTTACAGTAAAACCTGATGTTATTAACTTAAATGTAAGAACAGAGGCTGACAACAAGGACATTATTTACAGTAAAACCTGATGTTATTAAAGTAAACGTACGTACAGAGGCTGGCAAGAAGGACATGATTTACAGTAAAACCTGATGTTATTAACTTAAATGTAAGAACAGAGGCTGACAACAAGGACATGATTTAGAGTAAAACCTGATGTTATTAACTTAAATGTAAGAACAGAGGCTGACAACAAGGACATTATTTACAGTAAAACCTGATGTTATTAAAGTAAACGTACGTACAGAGGCTGACAACAAGGACATGATTTACAGTAAAACCTGATGTTATTAAAGTAAACGTACGTACAGAGGCTGGCAAGAAGGACATGATTTACAGTAAAACCTGATGTTATCAAGGTAAACGTACGTACAGAGTCTGACAGCAAGGACATGATTTACAGTAAAACCTGATGTTATTAACTTAAATGTAAGAACAGAGTCTGACAGCAAGGACATGATTTACAGTAAAACCTGATGTTATTAACTTAAATGTAAGAACAGAGGCTGACAACAAGGACATGATTTACAGTAAAACCTGATGGTATTAAAGTCGCTGTCTTTTTTTTTTTTTTTTTTAAAAAAAAGAACACATTTAAAATTGTAATATGTTTAAATGATTTTATCAAAATAAAACGTTATCAGATTCAGATACCCTTTAACATTAGTTGTTTGTTATAAGCGATAACGTTTATATAGACCAGGATAGCAGTCACGTCCCCGCTGCTTTATTCGGATAGAGGTAAATATTAACCAACTTTATGTTTGAGAATGTAATAAATACACCACCTACCTTCTATACATTATAGAACTGTATGTATTGAAGACTTAAATGACACATTATATAATTAACAATAGACTGATCAGAATATAGTCAACATACTGAGACATTGGTTATTAAACTTCCGGTTTTAAAGGACACCAGACACCTTTGTTATATAAAAATAATTAGTGTCTTTCAGATATATTCTTAGACTCGTAACAAATGAAACGAAAGACTTAAACCTCAGTCGGGAGGTTTTCAATTTTGTTAATATCGTTATTACCACCTGTAGAATTTTTGGTTTTAGATCATTGTTTTCTGACAGCTTCATCGCTTGAGTGGACATTATTGACATTTCCAGCTGATTATAACACTAAACATTTAGAAAATCGGCGGGTACAAATTTTTTTTCGAAAATAATTTGTTTTATAAACTCTGTTTTTACGATAGCCGATAACGGCCAGACAAAAATGAAGTATTTTATCTATGTTTGAGTACCGTGGTACACATTTTATGGTACACAAACAAAAATAGTCGTGTTTGTGTATCACAAAAAGTGTACCGTGGTACAAAACATAAGTAAAATGCTTGATTTTAACCTAAAAACTTGTTTCCAGTGCGCAGACATACCAAAAGTGTTGTATTTGTGTATCATGAAAAAGTATACCATGGTACACAAACAAACCAAAACAATCGTGTTTGTGTACCATAAAAAGTGTACCATGGTACAACAAGAGGCCCATAGGCCTTGACGCTCACTTGAGGAAATGTCAAAAAACTTACAAAGAATTTTATTACAAAAAGTTCATAAAATTACTCAAGTTTGGAAAATCCTGCAATAATTAATCAGAAATGTCTAGTCACATTTCATTTATAAATAGCTCATATGCATGATTTAACTATAGTACAATAAATAATTTTCAAATTATTAACCATATGGTTATGCAGCCATGACTTTGATCTTTGAACATATGAAGTTGAACCTTATATCAAAATGTTTGTATTATCAACACCTACAATATTCTAATAATCATGCTTGTACAAAATGTTTATGGTTTTCAACATAATTTACAATTTCAGTCTTCTTCTACAGCTATGACCTTGACCTTTGAACATGTGACCTTGAACCATATATCAAAATAATCGTCATATCAATACTTACAATATTCTTATATATATGCCTATACAAAAAGTTAATAGTTTTCAAGATAATTCAAAATTTCAGTACACTTAGGCAGCTATGACCTTGACCTTTGAACATATGACCTTGAACCATATATCAAAATTATTGTCATATCAATACCTACAATATTCTTATATACATGCTTATACAAAAAGTTAATACTTTTCAAGATAATTCAGCTTAAGTACACTTATGCAGCTACTGTAGAATCATTAATATTCGTTGGGTAAAAATTTCGTAATTTGCATTTTAAAAAAATTCTATTTGTAGAAATTTTCGTGGAATTCAGTTTTGTGAAAATAAATCCCATTGAGGGCAATAGAATTTAAACATTTTGAATGACATTTAATTTCGTGATTTTCAGTCACCCACGAAAATAACGAAATTTAATCCCCCACGAATATTTGTGATTTTTAAAGTATGACCTTGACCTTTGAACATAAGACTTTGAACCATATATCAAAATGATCGTCATATCACTACCTACAATATTCTAATATACATGCTTATACGAAAAGTTAATAGTTTTCAAGATAATTCACAGTTTCAGTACACGTATGCAGCTATGAACTTGACCTTTCAACATATGACCTTGAACCACATATCACAATGACTGTCATATTAATACCTACAATATTCTTATATATATACCTATACAAAAAGCTTATAGTTTTCAAGCTAATGCACAATTTTAGTATTTATAAGCCAAAAATAACATTTCAGGGGCAACAACTCCTACATAGAATATCATATAGATACGAAACTTGGTATCTTTTTAAATTTTGTCATGCTGAAAATTTTAAAAATGTTTTTATTTCATATATCTTTTAATATTTGCAAGAAAATAGCCTAAAACTGCAAAAATCACTAATTAGGTCATGACCTTGAATTGTGACCTTGACACTGTTTTAAAGGTCATTTCAAGAAAAAGTCAAAACTGAAAACCCCATGTCATTATCTGTTCAAATAGTCAAGTGATAACAATTTGAAGCCATTTTACGAAATTTTTTAAATTTAACGCAAAAACGCGTTACCCATATTTTGACCAAATTTCACGAAATGAACAAACTATTGGCTTAAGACCCTAGAGAAGCCAAATATCACATCAGATTTTTTCTCCCATCATTGGTTTCAGAGAAGAAGATTTTTAAAGATTTTTGGACCCCTAGGTCACCTTGACCTAGTTTTGGTAGCCATGGCAACGACATGAACAAATCTGAATTGCACCGACCCATATATGCTTCTGACTAAGTATCATTGAAATCTGTCCAGCAGTTTTGGAGGAGAAGTCGAAAACAGGTGTTAACGACGCACGCACACACGCACGCACGCACGCACGCACATACAAACGCCGCGCTATGCCATAAGCTCACATGTCCTTTCGGTCAGGTGAGCTAAAAACAGGTAAAATGCCTTATTTTAGCCTGGCCGCTATTGGCCATTGTAGTTTTTTATTTTATTTTGTTTTAATTGTTTTAAATGTATATCTTGTCTGTGATGTGACCGATTTTTTTTAAAATCTGATTTACGTGTTTAGCTGAATTTTCAAATTTGAAAGTTTTAACTTTGCTTTAGGGATTGTGAGTTAAACATGGACCGATTTGTTTATACTTCATTAACTTTTTTTTTTTGATAATATTTAAGTTTACATTTATTTTATTATTTATTGATAATGTTATATCTTTTTAGTTTCTTGCCGCGATTAGTTGCAACATTCCTGATGCGGCTGTAAACATCATCTCACTGGCTCATAATGCTACACGTGTATCCGAACTTGAGACATAAACAAAATGATTTATTTTTCTTTCAAATACTGTGATTGACAGATTTTAATTTTAAAAAAACACGTTTTTACATTGTATAAACTATTTAAATGACATCCTGATATACATTCAAGTGTCTTTCGGTCGGCAGAGTTTTATCAAAATTTATGCATCCCTTAATCCCTTAACCAACAAACATAACAAAAAATTGGATATATATATATATATATATATATATATATATATATATATATATATATATATATATATATATATATATAAAGAGGCAAAGTATTGTTTATAACAAGGTTGGTTGCAGGGTTATCTGTTATAAAGGATAAAATGTAATTTGATAGCAATAGGTGTCAGTTAACGTTGACTGTGAATGTACTCACCTAGACTTTATAGCTTATCCAAGGCGATATCTTTCACACGTTGGTACAGAAAATATTTCTTGTAAGAGTCTGTTAAACTAGTAAATAACGAGGAAACCCATCACAGAGATGTAAGTATAGTATAAGAAATAACAACACACGGACTGGAATCGCGAACACTGAATCATTTATCTAACAGGTTTATTGTTTATAAGCCTATGTAATAACTATCAAATATATGCGAATTATTTTAAACATTTATTGGTGTTCGGAAACTGGTACGTGTCTTCGCAACGTAAAGCGAAACTATATACAAAAAATATACGGTGTTCGGTAACCGTCATATGTTGTATCTATAGAAATAGCTCGGTACAACTTACTGTAAAAGTTTTCTTATTTAATGAAATGTAGTTCAAAAACGTAAGATTCGTATGTATATCGTTTCTATTATAAGTGATAAATCTATTGCTACTCTGATTTAATATCTATAGATACACTGCTATCATTCCCGACAGCCCTCGTGTTTTCTAAACATGACTAATACAACGTCGCACAGTCATCCAGGAAGTTAAAACAGATGTTTTAGCTTGTATCTGACAATCACGTGTCTAACGTTATTGTTACGCTATGTATTTTTCGAAATATTCTGGCGTTAAAGAAACACGAGCCGTCAAGATAGAAACACAACTTGGGAGAAAACACTCAGTTTTGACTCAACATCGTTGTAACTCCGGTAAATGTAACCGTGTTGAATTATACCAAAATGACGATGTATAATCAGTATTCGAAGAGTATCAATTTTTCAATATTTTAAATTAAAAATAGTACAAAAAACAATTGATTTTAGCTATGATTTACGTTGGTGTGGTGTACATACTCTATTTAACAACGTTAGACTACAGACCTCCAGTATGTACATCATTACGTAATCAATATAAGACATGTCGATAGCTGTTTGGTAATTGGAAATGGCTTCATGAAGTTCACAAACACACATTAATATAAACGTGTGTGTGTGTTTGTGTGTGTGTGATATATTAAGTATATATATATATAACGTCATTCTTATTAGTTATTTTTAAATTGAAACGAGTGAAAATCTGACTGACCTTTACATCTTCATTTTAACTGTGACACAACAAATCAGAAATTTTAGGTATTTTTATTGCTATTAATAACTCTGCCTTTGGCACAATAGTAAGGGTTTTGGGTTCAGTTCAGTTGTGTTTATTATAGAGGTTGAATTATTCATATTTTTTTGAGTGATTAATGAATCGTAGTGAAAAATATACACTCACATTTATTTCCCTTTAGCATCAGAATTTAAACGCTTTTCACGACAGCTCGTATTCAGACATTTTAGATCAGTATATTAGATTTTTTTCAGAAAGTGACAAAAGTCTATCAATCTTTTGCAAAACTTTTTAAAATCGTAAAATTAAAAATTAAACAAAAATAAACATAAATAAATTAATGATAACAAGAAAAATAAGTCATAATAATTAATTAATTAATTTAAAAAATAAATAAATAAGTTTTACCGGTTTTACTTAAATGACTTTTAAGAGCTAAGTAAAGGCACGCTATCTTATTGTTGATAAAAACAATCATCGAGAATTGCCAAAAGTATTTTTAACAACTTTAAATAGGCTACAATAAAACACAAACATACCAATCCATGTCCAAAACTCAATCCCAAAAAAAAAATAAAGTCAGAACTTTGAAAACTGCACAATTTAGTCAAACATGTGAACTTTCGGGTGCTCCGAAAGCGTAGGCACCAAGTAGGAAAAATCTTGCCGCCCTGTGACTGTACCACGCAAGGCAAATGTCTCAAATGTCAGGGAAATTATAAAAAGTGTTGGCAAATATAATATTCGTAAAATTGCAAAAGCTGTTTGTATATCGCTATCACGGGTGCATTTCATTTTGAACCGTATTTTGAAAGTACGCAGAATTTCTGCAAGATTCATCCGCCATATATTGACAGATGACCAACAACAGGTACGACAATAAACCGCAAAGCAATTGCTGAAAATGTTTCCCATTTTCAATCAAAGCAATGCTTTAAGTCGTAGAATGTTACGTCCTTCCACATCTACTATACAGTACTTACCAGATCTAGCCCCATGCGGCTTTTTCCAATTTCCAAAATTTAAGGCTCAGACATTAGTCAGTGCCTTGGAGATCTACCTAAATCAACGTTCCGTTATTTCAGAAATGGATTCAGTGATTGCAATCATGTATTTTAAAGCTGCATTAAGTTTTTCAATTTTCTGATTTTTTATTTTTTGATTTTTAAAAAATATATATATATATTTTTAAAATAGATATCCTCTAACCACGATCCGTGACATTCATCTTCTAAAATTTCATTTCTTTTAGCTGTTAGTAAACGGAATCCTCTGACCGTTTGGTCAGTGTTTTACGATGGTAATTATGAGCTTGGAGCATGCGCATGGATGTACGGAAAAACCCTAGAATCGAAGGTGAAACATGACAGATTGCATTAATTGTCCTTCATTAATATCCAGATGTATTTGAAATGGTGTTATGTATCCCTTACTAAGTCACACATGACAAAGTTCTGTGTTTAATTTATCGTATTTCACCGTTTTGAAAGTTGTATTTAAATGACCCGGTATTTGATGACGTAATCATGTTCTAATATTAGATCCCAAATGCTGCATCTTGCAGGGTAAGTACTGAAATTTCTGTATTTATTCGAGCTTTTATCGTTGAACCAAATGTAAAATTGTTTATTATGAACATCATTTATTAGATTAGCATCGTTTTAATTTTTTCTTTGGAAAACTTAATGCAGCTTTAAACCGCGAAGAATACTTTGAAGGGATGTTTATTTCACTATGTGAGTCGAATGCTTGTGAGATATTATATACAATACACATTGCATATCGAACAAGCCTTGTAATGTACACCATCAAAAAACAATATCCCCATCTAAGAAAGAAATTACTATATTGATTTTATGGCAACATAAAATATATTATATTATTGTATAACTCCTTCTCGACGGAAATATTCAATTCTAAAAACTTGACATGCTACAATACGTTACATGAAGTATATATGTATTTTTTTAATATCGTGAGGTTTAAAACATAAGTACAATATAGGGTCGCGTACTTTTTAATTATAAAATCACTTAACAATATCCGACTTTCATGAGACCTATACTTCGACAGAGCAGTTATAAAACGTGAGGGCATAAATATTACCTGCTGATTTCAAAAAAAAAAAAAAAAAAAAAAAAAAAAAAAAAAAAAAAATAATAATAATAATAAATAAATAAATCTACACGGAAGTCAGTGCGCGTTAGAACAATATAGACAATAATATACACTTGTACATTTACGCATACACAAAACTGTTCTTAAATTAATCTAAAAGAGAGAATTAATCTTAATCTTGTTCTTGTTTTGAAAAGCTGAAAATTGCTAATGCGACTTTATACAAAATTACAACCAACCAATTTTCTATGCTTTTTGTTCTAAGAACCAATGCGAGTTGAATTTAAATTTCAGATGTCTCGACTTGGTATTGCTTTATTCGGAGTTGGAAGGATTGGTCAAGTCCATTTAGAAAACTTAGTGTTCAGCAACAAGGTGGATATAAGATGGCTGGTTGATGTTAAAGAAGTACATCCGGGTATTCAAACGGCTTCACAACAACTTAGACTTGGAGATGAGACACACATAACTACACCTGACGATATTGATAAAGTACTATCGGATAAACGGTATATTGAAAAATTTTCAAGGTATTTTTTTTAAACGGTTACCCTGGAAAAACATTTTTGTTTTGTCTTTATGTAATTGTCTCGGTAAATCAGTTGATAGAGCGTTTCGTTTTAGTGCGAGAGTTCTCGGTGGTGATCCCGGTCCGATCGAACCTTTGATGTTATCATTTCACAGTAGTATGAGTTTTTCTCTCGGAAGTCAATCCAAGAGATTTTTAACTTCAAAGTAGTATGAGTTTTTCCCTCGGAAGTCAATCCAAGAGATTTTTAACCTGATTCATCTTGATATAAAACTCAAATTGAAAAGAGAGAGAGTGTTAGCAGTCCGATGGTTTTAAAAGTAGTGTTATTGCCTATTGTGCTGGAAGTGAACGGTTTGTTACCCTTTCTGTCCCTTTTTTCTTCTGCCTTTTAAGCATAATACGTTTGTAAATGAATTTAATTTGTATAGCGTATTCCGAACAAATCATTGAATGTTTGGGGATTTATATGATTGAGAATAAGATTGTTAACACACACACACACACACACACACACACACACACACACACACATATATATATTATATGTCTCTATTTCAGGGTTGATGTAGTCTTGGTTTGCACAATAACACCAACACATGAAGAAATAATAAGAAAAGCCTTAAATGCCGGTAACTGTTTTTTTTAAATTTAATATAAAAATAATGATATCAGGAATTTTTACTATAAATTTTACAAACTCATTTTATCAAATTAAGTGTATATTCTGTAATTTTAGCTGGTTAAAGTTTAAAGATATCATTTTTGTCTGCTAAATTTTTCAGGCAAACATGTCTTTTGCGAAAAGCCGCTGGCGTTGACATTAGAAGCAGTAAAAAAATGTTATGAAGAAGCCGAGAAATGTAAAAAAGTACTATTTTGTGGTTTAAACAGGTATGAAGTACATCTTATTATTCTGACATGAGCTTCAGTTACTATCAATAAGTACATATATCATAAGTATCAGTTCAACACTGAAAAATGCTTTCCATGTCAAGCGACCTGACAAACCACAAACTTACAGTATAGTTATAATCATAATTCAATTCAATTCAATCTTTATTGGTTTTAAATGTATACAGTCTATAGCCACATATACACCAAAGGTGGCAACTATAGAGCCTTAATTAAACATACAAGTAACACATATTGAAACTATATATGTATAATCATTATGATATGTTTACAAAGTGTTCAAAACGTTCTCACGAAGTTTAAATGCATGAAATAGATATAAAGATAACTTGTTTAAAATAGTTGAAGATAACGATGACATTTAGATAAATATTCCTTCTTAGATTGATATACATTGAATATACATTAATAAAAAGTGTTATTCTGTTTCAACAACATTTACATAATCTTAAATTTCTGTCAATATTTTCATAGCGACCAATCTAAATAACTAAATTTTTATGAAATTCTAAAACTAGTGAGAAAACATCTAAGAATATAGTTATCAATGCAATCTAAATAATGTCTCATTCGAAGTTCCTGTTCAAACATCTGGTAATAACACAGCTTATTACATAGACATATTTGACTTAACCATAACTGTTTATATTGATCTTGTAATATGATTTTTAAACATCAAAATTTTGAATAGAAAAATCCTGTTGCAATCAAAAACATGGCATACTTACTGTCTGATTCACGTCTGCCGTAGCACTAGTTTTTCAAGGTTTTAGAAGAGATATCAAAAAATTTTGTAGAATGCCACATACCGTTATGACGTATGCATTTTGTCGTAATCAACTGACACCAAACTAAATGTTATCTTAGCTGGAGTATAAAATGCAGAGCTTATTAAAATCCTTACGGGGATTTAATATGGGAAAAGGCACAAACACTCATTCCGGAAATACATCGCTGTAATAATCATGCGGGTTAGGGTAGAAAATTCTGGAATAGTTCATGCAGCTGTAGGTGAGATCGCTGCTGTTAGGCCTACAGTATATATTCCTTTTGCTGTCAAGCTAGCAGACGATATTACCTGGCCAGTTAAAATGGGAAAGTCGGTCATGCGGAATTCTATTTTCTTAACCCGCATGATTTTTCAGCGATGTGTTTCCGGAATGAGTGTTTGTGTGTTTTCCAATATTAAATCCCCGTAAGGATTTTAATAAGCTCTGCATTTTATACTCCAGCTTAGATGGCATTTAGTTTGGTGTCAGTTAATTACGACAAAATGCATACGTCATAACGGTATGTGGCATTCTACAAAATTTTTTGATATCTCTTCTAAAACCTTGAAAAACTAGTGCTACGGCAGACGTGAATCAGACAGTAGAGAGTCTAACAATTGTTTAACATAACATTTTTATATTTGGTTCTTATTTGCATTATTACAAAAAATAGAATCAATTTAAAATGTTTTTTTACGCAGGAGATTTCATGATCAGCTGTTTGCCATTTATACTAAAGTAAAACAAGGAGATCTAGGACAAGTTAGAATTGTGCGGATGACGAGTCGAGACCAACATCCACCGAAAAACTATTTACAAAACAACAGGGGTAAGAACCTTCATCTTAATTAAGGGTTTTCCTATTCATTTTAGTTGATCATTCATCCTGGTACACTTCAATTAAGCTTTTTTAAAATATATATATATTTTACAAATGAGCTGTTTTACAATGCTGTTCATTGTCAATATGAATGCAAAATTATATATATATATATATATATATATATATATGTGTGTGTGTGTGTGTGTGTGTGTGTGTGTGTGTGTGTGTGATTTGTTTGTTTTGACAAATTAAATAAGGTTTTTGGGGCAACTACACGTTTTTAACACAAAAGTCACAATAGGTGACCGTACGGTAAAAGTGTCATTTTTAAAAATGACTGCAAAGTCTATTCATTCATTCTTTCATATTAGACGTCGTTGTAAGCTTTGGGCTGGTTTTGGTGCTTCTCTAATGTTGGCTTCTGTTTCTGGTACTGTTGCTCTTCCGGTTGCGCAGTCTTGTACTGATTGAAAACAACTAGGGTTAAACTTCGCTGAGTGCCATTTCCAATTATTTTTTTGAATGCGTTTAATAATGTTGCGTTTACTTTCTCCTCTTGTAAGCTGTTCAAGTCGTCGAACAAAAAACTAGTGGAGTTGCGTAAAAATAGCCATTTGCATTCGCGGATTATAACCTGTGACAAGCAATCTAAATAGATCCGTATAACTTAGTAAGATTGGTCGTATAAGGAAACGGATTGTGAGAATTGAGTTGTGTTCTGTAGGTCTCTCCCACTTTTATGCAGGTTTGAAGTACGACTGAAATTAATTAAAGTTTTTGCTGTCTTAATGGGATTTTATTTATAATCTATATGATTCATGAAGTTTGTATATCTAAATCAAATATATAACTATATATAGTAAAAAGTACATGCTACCTTTGATGTCCTAATTGCAAGTTCCTTTTGTTCTTTCTAACTAGGAAGGGATTATATTACATTATCATTTTATGTTAAATAAAGATATAATAACTGATGTAAAAAGTTTTTTTCTTTTAAAATTTTATTGGTTCTTACAATGGCTTTGATCAAAGAGCTGTGAAATATACAAACTTTTTCGAAAACTAAACAAATGTACGAAGCATTCAAAGGTTGAAAACATAGTCCAATCAGAGAACGGGAAATTCTTAAAGAAGAAAGAAGATTCAAGTATGAGACAGTTTTAATAGCGATATGTAATTGTAACAAAAATATTACTGTTTGGGAAAAGGTTAAAATACGAATATTTTTGTAAGACACAGTGTAACCTCTCAAGTTCTAACTTGATATTTCTATATAAAATGAATATCCGCCTTCAACTGCTCAAAGATTTTTACGATAATTAAAAGTATACTGTTTAACATCGAATTATCATCTATCGACAAATTTATGAATACAATAAAACGTTTAACTTAAACATGTTTTCAGGAGGAATTTTGTTCGATATGGGTATTCACGACCTTGATTATATTTGCTGGTTAATTGGTAAAAGGCCATTGTCGGTCAGCGCGTTTGGGGCTACGTCCCCAGAGAGCCCTGATGATTACAGAGAATTAAACGAAAATGATTCAGCTGTGGCCATTTTGAAGTTTCCAGATAATATAATTGCGTATTGCGAAGTTACACATGGATCGTGCTATGGATATGAACAAACAGTTGAGGTAATAGTAATTGATTTAGTATAGCATTATTAATTTAACTGTTAGGTAAATCAAGTCAAAATTTTGTTTCAAGTAGGTGCTGACACATAGAGATAAAATAACCAATCAGTAATAACTGTACAAATAATTTCAAGACTCTCAAATCCATAAGCAACTTACCATTATTTAAATAATGTGTCTGTTTGAAATTATTGTTAAGTGTTATAAAATAAAACAAACATACCAGTCCTTGTCCTTATCACAATCCCAAAAACAAAGTAAAAACTTTGCAAACTGGCAAAATATGTTATACACGTGAACAATCCAGGAAGTGAGGCCGGGTGCTCCGGAAGGGTAAGTACCTCCTGTGTAGCTAGCTTCACCCGTCACGTGCAAGTCAATTTTGAGAATAAAAGGAACAAAGAACTGTGGTAAGTCAAATATATCCAGTATAAGTTGAGATACAGTGACTACATACTTATCAACAATATTGTGATGACGGCCATAAAACTTTTTAAGGGCCCTGATATTTCATTAATTGTAATCATTTAAGTTCGGGAAAGATTTTAAAAGATTTAAAATTAATTGTTTAGTTTAGTTTTGCATAAAATGCTAAACGCTTTCGCTTATTTTTGGGCTTCGTTTACAAAATTTGACAACTTTATGTTTAAGGTCTTTATAAGATTACCGCATGCATTCTAGTCATAACATTCGGTAAAATATTGTTTTTATTAGGCTCATTAGCAATTTTGTCAACAACAACAGCAACAACCAAAAAACAATAAATAAATAAAAAATAAAAAAAAAATTAAAACGAAACAACACACAAAACCGGACGCATTGAGTTATAATGAAGCATATTAAAACGTTATAGACAAACGTATGCCCTGTAAGATAAAAACAGCTGGTTATAGAAGCTTTGTTATTCCAAAGCTTCAGCTAAAGGTCACATATTAGATTTTTTAACCAGTTTTAACATCTATTGTGTTTAGTTTTACATCAATTTAATGTTTAATGAACTTTTATATTTTTTACAATTTCTAGACGGGAAAGGCTGTAATAATGCTGATGTGGCTTTCAACAATAACTTAATCATCAAGTCGTATGAGTAAATGTATTCTAGAATCACCGTAAAATTTGAAAAACAAACTTATGGTGCTGAAGCACTAAAAATGGTGTTTAACTAAAATCATGTGATCAAAATAAAGCAAAATGTCTGAATCACATGAATAAAATCTGTAAAACAACATAAATCTGGCAATCCTGACTGGACATACATTGTCTGTTTGCATACATTTAATCCGTCTTTCGGCTAGCGGTCGCTTACAACTCCAATTGTCCTTTATGATTTAACAAATTTAACAAAAGGTTATGCTTTTTCTAAAAAGGCAGATTTGGATAAAATATTAATCAAGAGGTTTTACCATCATGGTGTAAATGAAGATATTCCACTAGTCACACATGATGAAGTCTTCAATATATAACAGATGGTCTTTGTCATAAGCGATCATATGTTACCAAAAATTAGTTCAGATAAAAAAATTCTCGTACCTTTTTTGATTGATGATTTTTGTAAATGTTTTTAACATTGGTAATTTTTATCAGTCACCATAAATGGTTATGCCTTTATGTTCATAGTTAAAATAACATAAAAAATGTTGATGTTTATAAGCACTGGCTCATCTTTTGACTGTGCTACTGGTAATCCAAATATATAATTAATATATAACACAAATATATGTTAAACTTTGATGTGTGGTATGTGCACATTTCGGAAAATCATTTTTTATCAGTGACACTAAAAACATATGTCAAACAAGTGAAAATTAATCAATCTAAAGTTCCAAAATTATATGAATCCAAATCAGCAAAAGAATGCTTTGCACGAGAGAACAAACCTAAGTTTAACATTAATTTCAAAAATTAAGACGGCTGAAAATTTTGCTAAATGGTATAATTTTTTTCATACAAAAAACACCATAAAATGTTATGCCTTCATGTTCATAGTTTAAGAAAACATAAAAGAATGTTGATGTTAATAAGCACCTGTTCATCTTTTTACTGTGCAACTTGTAGTACAAATATATAATAATGTAAGAACATTTTATTTACCCACAATGCCTTAGTTTCCATGAGAAAAAGATCTAAAATGTGTACATCAAAATAGTGTTTGTCAACCAATGTAGGCCGACAAAACACTATTTGTCGTATCATTAGAATTTTGCTTTATATTGTGCCTTGCTCTAAAATAAAATGTTAACATTTTGTATAACGACCTAGATAAGCATATAAATGTGCATGAAATGGCGATTTTGTTTTGTTTGCCCAATCCTCATTACTAAGTATATCTTTAATACATTTTTACGTTGCCATCAGCATATTTATAACTGTTCATACAATATTATATATAATATGTTAAAGCCAGTGTAACGGTATTTCTATTTTAAGAAAGCAATGAAGTAATAGGCAATGATACTTTTCATAAGTGTATCAATATTATTTGGCTGTTCTCGTTCAGAAAAATATTTTAAGAGATCTTGTAAATTTTTCAATCTAATTGTTATTCAAGACGTGTGATATCTCTATTTACGTTGTTAACTATGTCATAAACAATTATCAAGACTAATGAATTCTAGAAGTGTTCTGCCAATAATAGCAAGTTACTTAACCAACACACTTAAGATTCATTCTCTGTCTGTTTGAGTTCAGTAAGACTTAGCTGGTCATTATAAAGAAAATAAAAGGCCGAAAAATGCGTTTTCTTTTTGACCCTATTATTTTGAACATTTTTACAAGTGGTGAGAAGTATGTTAAAAGGCAAGAATACGTCTTTCCAGAGCTAATGTAAAACGTTATTCAATTTTCATTGCACTTATTCTATTATAAATAAAAATGAGCAGGACAATTAAAAAATAAGTCATAAAAAGATACATTTTGCAATTCGTTTAATCAATGTTTCTATATCTCTAGATCTATATATTATTATGCTATTTGGTCATTTATACTCATTACAGAATAACCAAGGTTATATTTTTGTTTCAGTTATTTTTATACTTTAAAAGATTTGTTGCCACTTTCAGGTCCTTGGAACAAAGAGTTGTGTGAAGAGTAACAACGATAAACTTGGTAAACTTGAGGAACTAAATGAAAATGGCGTGGTGTTTGATTCCCTTAATGATACATTCCAAACTCGTTACCACGAAAGTTATAAGACAGAAATGAAACATTTCCTCAATGTTATAGAAGGTTTGTTTAGAGATGATTTAATTATCAAATTATTGTTTTAGAAAATAGGTAAAAGAATTTAGGTTTATGATTTAAAAAGAAAAACAAACAACATTATCAAACAAACTACCAAACTTATGCTGCAGTCTGGTGTCTGATAAAAAAAACGTCACCGGCGCACCTGCTCGTACAAGGTTTTGTGTGGCAAAGCTTGTCAAAACACTTGATAAAAGTCGATGTTTCTTGTACTGCGATTTGCTCCACATTTCTTACAATTAAAAATTTATACAAAAAGATGTTTTTTTTTTAAATCTAGATATGTTGTTAACCAATACTTTATTCCGTTTATCACAACGGCATTTTATCTATCTGTACTCTGGCTTGTTCCACATTTTCAGAATTAATCGTCTCGTTGTACGTAAAGCAGTCTCGACAATGCGACCTTGTAATAGTTAATAGAGTCACGTCAATTATATAAATTGGAACAATCTTTTATATGGACGATGTCAATTTGGACTGGTTTATTTTGACGACATTAGAATTGATCTTATTATTTGCGATTAAACATCGTAAATATTCTAATTATTTGTTGTTTGATTAAAAGCTTAAGGCAGTCTGGTTAATTTTGGCGCCATTAGAATTAATCTGGATATTTGCAATTAAACATCGTAAGTATTCTAACCATTTGTTGTTTAATTACAGGTAAAGAAAGAAGTATTGTAACACCAGAGAGTTGTATCATGGGAATTGAAGTTTCTGGTTATTTGACAGAAGCCCTGAAAACAGGAAAAACAATAAATATTCCGAATGATCAAGATGAATAAGGAATTGAAAGTACTGAAAAAATATAAGTATAATGTTGAACAGATAATGGCTCTTTACTGTATCGTTTAGAAACGAAACATTTAACCTTTAATAAAGAAAAGCTTTAACTGGCAAATTACAAGATAGTAAAAAGTTATATACCAAATAAAGTAATATATAGAATGCTGATCTTTTTCATTTTCAAAAAAGAATAAGAATACTTTGTTATAAAAGAAGGCAATCGTAAAAACATATAGTTTATTGTAAACGTATTTTAAACAAGGGATCACTGCATTCTATCTCTACTTGAAGAGCAACCATTGTCATTTGCTTTATTTTAATCTGTTTTTAACATTTAAATACATCCGGTCGTTCAGAGCCAAATATATTTTGTAAATTAATGCTGTTTGTATCTTAATTTTTAGAATAAAAGGATTTTCTTTGTATAATTGTTTAACATGCACTTGGATGGTAAAAACAACTTAAATCACAAATTTAGATATAAATTTAGAGATGCTAGCAGTTTTAACCAAAGCATAAACTCTGTTCTTGTAAGTTAACAAATCGTTAATATACATTTACAATAGAAAGAAAATTTAAAAAAATATGTACTTGTTATCAGCCTGCACAACCATAAAGGCAAAACCATTTGGTAATATCTTCTAAGTATGATAGTGTGCCTTTATTATAAGTGACATATTATTGACTGGGGCATCATGCACCTTAAAATATTTTTGTTTTATTCATGTCTAGCACTTATCTTTGATAAAAAAACAACATTTATGAACCATTGATTTTAAACTGTCTGTCTCTGGATTGTAACCGAAGTTAATGCCGGTGATGAAATAATGGTTCTGTGGAAGAAACTTCAATTTTACATTAATAACACTAAATTAACAGTGAATTTTGCAATGTTTTACAGAAGAATCATATCGATTACCCTATTTCTGTTGTTTCATTGTTTTGGTATTTTTGAAAAAAAAATTAAACTACGAAATTTACACGCAACACAAATTATATAAAAAAAGGTTTTACTCACTAGTGTAAGATATCTACTTGTACACATTTAAGAATTCATTTGAGCTGTAAATGCCCAATAGCTTTATTTCGTCACACACTAGTCAATAATTATCTATTAACACGATGATATATGCTATATGTTATTCGTACACAAGCTGATTTCTCATCAGTTAGTATATTAGAAACATATCATAGAGATGTGACATCTCATTCTACATTTTATTAGAAATATTTAGAAATATTAGTTTCCTTTATTGGCAAATACGTTATATGAATCAATTATAACTTAACAACATATATTAAGATAGCATATACAATGATAACGAACAATTCCAAGTATTACCTTTTTAATCGTTAAATATATATAACACAATTAGCAGTTAAATTTTGATTTGCAAGATTTGCACATTTCGGAAATTCATTCATTATCAGCGACACTAAGACTGAGGAGTTTGAAAGATAAAAAACATAAGCCAATCAGTTGAAAATAATGAATCTAAAGTTCCAAAATTTTATAAATCCAAATCCATCTAAGGAATGCTTTGCATGAGGGAACAAAACTTTGTTTTGATAAAGTTCAAATTTTAGACGGCTGAATATTTTGCTAAATGGTACATTTTTTGAGACATTAAGCTGAATAGATCCTTCTCCTTCTGCAGATTGAACACCCTCTTACAGCTACTTTCGTTGTTGTTTTCTTGAATTATCTAGTTAATAATTCCCCTTGCATTGTATAAACCTGTGTAAGTGGAAATTAAAATTTATTGCAATTTAACAACAATCATTAAATTCAAAGTAAAAACATATTAATAATGTTTGTCTGTCTAGAACTTCTTGACTTTTTGGAAGTAATGCTAACACAACGAGAAAATAGATACATCCAACTGCTTCGTTAAATTTTTCGTTTTTTTGTCAAAGAATTCAAAGCGAATGTAAACGACACACACACACACACATACACACACACACACACACACACACACACACTGTAATATGCCATAAGCATATACAAATTTACTAAGAACAATTGACCGATACACATATTGGAAGATATATAAATTTCTGTGACATTTTTATTGACGAAACAATAGTTTCTGGCATTTTTACTACTGTAGTTTTACTTTCAATAAAAGTCAGTTATGCAAATATTAACATTTCAGAGTGGGATCTAAAACAATAAGATAGTATTTTTTTATGTAATACATTTCTATTAAGAGACTTATAACTATTTTGTGGAGAGATAAATCTATCGCAAAAATATAATTATGTAATTATTTGATAGCTATATAAATTATTCTTACAGATATTGGACTTTTTATTCATTCATATAAACATAATCATATCTTGATTAAGTTTTTAACTTAGTTGTTGAATGGATTCATCGCTTTGATGGAAGTATTGAGTTATATATAGAAACCCAATTATTCCGAAATGTATACATATTGCACATCAAAGTTAGTAGAGGTATTTCTGTTAAACATTTACTAAATGTATTGAGCTGGTGGAGTAAAACTCCCCGAGGATATCCGTAACTCAATAGGCAGTACCATGAGTACTATGTTCTGTCAGAATATGTACCATGTAGCACAATTTAAGCCGTCTTTATTTTTGAAACTTATTTAAAATTAAGGTATGTTTCCTTATGCAAAACATTTCTAAGCCGGATTTAGATTGATTTGATTTTGAACTTTGGATTCATTTATTAATCTTTTTTTTTAATCTATCAACATAATCAGCCCCTAGTGTCCCTGATGAAGAATGAATATCCGAAATGTGCACATATTGCACATCAAATATTACCGCATGTATTTTTGTTAACAACATACAAACATACATACATACATATATATATATATATATATATATATATATATATATATATATATATATATATATATATATATATATACTAAAAAACTTGTTTAATTTTGATATGCCATATATGCACATTTCGGACAATTGTTTTTCATTATTTCATTATTACACATGGGGCGGAAGTTGATACATACAAAAATAATAATAATATTAAGTTGTTCAGTTGAAAATAATGGATCAAAAATTCCAAAATTATATATGAATCTACAGTCTGCTAAGAAATGCTCTGCATTAGGTAAAAAAAACCCTCTGATTTTGACATTTTTCAAAAAAAAAAATAAAAATAAAAATTAAAAAAAACAAAAAAAAAAATAAGACGACTGAAAATGTTGCTACTTGGTATATTTTCTTTCAGCACAAAGTACTGACTACAAAGTCTAGGATACCCTAGTGGAGTTTTACCATACCTTTAGTTGTAACCGCTCAGGAGTAGTAAATATCTAAAAAAAAAAAATACCGGTATATATATTATATTTAAGAAAACAAATCTACAAAATATAAGAATTAGTAAAAACAAATAAATAAAACACCAGCACATAGGTAATTGTATTAACAAAAATTGCTTTTAAAGAACACATATCATATTCAAGATTCTATTGCTTGAGGCAATAATAATTTAGTATCTTTACGGTAATGTTTTATTTAGGTAATTGTATTAAAAACCCGTCCAGATTAAGGGTTATTAAATAAGAATCCATTTACAATTTAAATGTACGATAATAAAATGTTACTTATTTTCTGTCTTTAACTTCCATATTTTACTCTTTTAGCATCTTTACTTTGGTGAACTCGTGATGGATTAGAAATTAAAATTAGTCTTTTTTAATACTTTGCTTTTGTATGAAAAAGTGGCTTATATTTTGTGGCATCAAGCAATAAAAGTCGCAATTTTTTATTGTCATAGTTAAAGTGAGAGAGTAAAGATATCCATTAACCAATCGTGTTTTAAACATTTAGGATTGACGGTTTGTTAACGATATAAAATATGATTTAGAAACAAGCTGTATTTTAAGCATAATTTTCTATGAAAAGGGTGGTAACTCCTAAATAAAAATCTTTTACACGTAAAGATACTGAATTATTGCATCAAGCAATAAACTGTTTGAAAACCTATGTATTCTTTAAAAGATCTCTGACCGCATTTGTTAAATCAATTTTAATTAGAATTTGTATTCTGACACATCGTGTTCCGTGCTCTTGGAACTTAAATATTTAAAACATTTGAAAAATCAAACACAAACTTACTGATCCATGTTCACAATCCCAAATGCATAGTAAAACTTGGAAAACTGGATAATTCAGTTAAACACGTAAATTATCATTAAGTTGTGAAGCCGGATGCTCCTGAAGGGAAAATATTTCCTGTCTAGCTAACTACAATCGCCATGTGCTGAAACATATTTAAGAATTAAATACACATAGAACTATGGAACGCCAAATATATCCGGAAAAAGTTTGGGTACAGCATCTTCATACTTATAAACTATATCGTTGAACAACATTTTACTGGTAGATGTTCGTGTGTCAGACAGAGGTAATACTTTTGTTTCTGGATTTGTATTTACATCATGACCTATATGTTTTTGTGTTTGATATCTTAGTCATACTTTTATGCTGTTGCTAAATTATAAACTTCCAGTGTGACAAAACGTATACATAGTTAAGAAAAAAATTAAACAATAAAAGTTACAAATAAAATAGCTTTTCTACCTTTATCCTTGTTAGTCATAATTATTTTATATGTTTACAAAATGTCACAATTCAACCTCAATCTAAAACAGGTATGAATCATAATAATTATATCAATATCAGTGATTTTAACTCGAATAAAGTTCATATTCACATATGTTTAGGCGGTCAGTTCTCGGTAAAGTTTCCAGATAAAACCACCGATATTTGACAAGTAAACTGAAAAAAAATTGGATATATCCTAGTTGGGTTCGAACCAAAGTATTTAGACTCAATGTGGTCAGTAAACGCTCCCTCTGACCATCAGAGAAAGGTAGGACATTTAATTTAATAGAAATCTATAGTTAGTAATTTATAACAAAAAACCTGTTCAATTTTCATGTGCCATAAGTGCACATTTCGGAAAATCATTCCTCATCAATGACACTAGGAGCAGAGAAGTTAAATTGAAAGATAAAAACAAAGCCCAAACAGTCCAAAATAAATGATTCAAAACTAAGTATAACGTAGTACGTTTTGATCTTAACCGACACATTATTCATAATTGAACAATCTGTAAGTTTCAAATGTAATTGTGTGTGTGTGTGTGTGTGTGTGTGTGTGCGTGCGTGCGTGCGTGCGTGTGTGTGTGTGTGTGTGTGTGTGTGTGTGTGCGTGCGTGTGTGTGTGCGATAGATGTGCTAATTAAAAAAACTAAATCTTATAATTAATCACGGGCAAACTGGAAATAACATGTTTCAAACATGATGGTACGTATGAAAGTAGTTTCATCGTTGTGGTCCCAGAGGTGACCAGTGACAAATATGGAATCACATTTACCGGACACATTTAAAAAAGGATATTAACACAATTGAACAGAAAAATAAAAAAAATGGTCAAAGAAGTGGTGGACTGGTGATTGGTAGCCATATAAAGTCAATTCGATGAAATTTAGGGTGAGGTTTACCATAGGACCATGAAAAAAAGGAGTGGATTTCCAGTATTGTCTAATCTGTAACAAAACATATACAAACAAACATGCACATACCACGAACAATTTAAACAAACATTAACAATATAAACAGCACAAACACAACAACCGCATTATTAAACCTGAGTTACATACATGCTTAAAAAATCAAGGTCATTCCGGGGATCAAACACGGGAACTCCTCCGCTTAGATAAATGCTCCAAATGATGTTTCCATTCAACTACATGTATATATATTTCAAGGGGGCAGTGTTTTGTAATAATCAAAAAGTAAAGCTATGTTCATTTTAAGTATCTGTATCATTGTATGGTATAAAAACAGAGGGGTGGTATAAATCAAAATGGTCTATCCCTTTTGCCACAGAGTAGTACGTCACGCTATAAGTATTTCACAGTTTATATACGGGATTTTCTAATAAGTAATTACCATGTGTTTTACTACGATGACGACGACACAATTTTGACTCACAATTGTAACAACCTGGCTACCCATTTTAGATGACCTTTACAGATTAAAATACCATAATTTTTTTTATTTTTATTATAGTTAAAATGCAAAATTTGCCATAGATAATTTATCTATCTATTATATATTATTATTCATAAATAATATTTGAATTACATCAACCTATTTTCCCCTAAACGGCACAATTTAGTCTGAAAATCAGATTAATGATAACAATAACCTTTATGTTAATTATGTTTAATAAACACTTGTTTCTAATTTTTGGGGATGATTGCTTTTTTAAACTTTGTGAAGAATGAAAATTGCTTAAAAATATTTCAATTACAGAATTTTTTCTTATGATTATAACTTATAAAAAGCTATAAAAGAAAAGAAAAACTGCATTCAATCATTGAGTGATTTAAAGGCTAAAGATTTAGGTGAAAGGTAAGAAGTTTAATATTTAAGCTCTACATATTTTCTCTCAATTTAACTTTTATTTGCATTGTATATTCAACACATTATGCTGTTTTTGTTTGTATCTGTAATATGCATTGTTTTGGTACCAATTGAAATTATATTTAATATATGCATCTTCTTTTTCACCTTCGTGTTTGTACCGTAATTTTGTAGTCTGTGTTTGTATCTTCTGTTTCTACTTTGTGTCTGTATCTTCTGTTTCTACTTTGTGTTTGTATCTTCTGTTTCTACTTTGCGTTTGTTTCTTCTGTTTCTACTTTGTGTTTGTATCTTCTGTTTCTACTTTGTGTTTGTGTCTTCCGTTTCTACTTTGTGTTTGTATCTTCTGTTTCTACTTTGTGTTTGTATCTTCTGTTTCTACTTTACGTTTGTTTCTTCTGTTTCTACTTTGTGTTTATATCTTCTGTGTCTTCTTTGTGTTTGTATCTTCTGTTTCGACTTTGTGTTTGTGTCTTCTGTTTCTACTTTGTGTCTGTATCTTCTGTTTGTACTTTGTGTTTGTATCTTCTGTTTCTACTTTGCGTTTGTTTCTTCTGTTTCTACTTTGTGTTTGTATCTTCTGTTTCTACTACTTTGTGTTTGTATCTTCTGTATCTACATTGTGTTTGTATCCTCCGTTTCTACTTTGTGTTTGTGTCTTCCGTTTCTACTTTGTACATGTATCTTCTGTTTTTACTTTGTGTTCGTATCTTCTGTTTCTAATTTGTGTTTGTATATTCTATTTTTACTTTGTGTTTGTATCTTCTGTTTCTACTTTGTGTTTATATCTTCTGTTTCTACTTTGTGTTTTGTATCTTCTGTTTCTGCTTTGTGCTTGTTTTTTCCATTTCTACTTTGTGTTTGTATCTTCTGCTTCTACTTTGTGTTTGTATCTTCTGTTTCTACTTTACGTTTGTATCTTCTGTTATTACTTTGGTGTTTCTATCTTCTGTTTCTACTTTACGTTTGTTTCTTCTGTTTTTACTTTGTGTTTGTATCTTCTGTGTCTTCTTTGTGTTTGTATCTTCTGTTTATACTTTTTGTTTGTGTCTTCTGTTTCTACTTTGTGTCTGTATCTTCTGTTTCTACTTTGTGTTTGTAATCTCCGTTTCTACTTTGTGTTTGTGTCTTCTGTTTCTACTTAGCGTTTTGAATCTTCCGTTACTACTTTGTACATGTATCTTCTGTTTCTACTTTGCGTTTGTTTCTTCTGTTTCTAATTTGTGTTTGTATATTCTATTTTTACTTTGTGTTTGTATCTTCTGTTTCTACTTTGTGTTTATATCTTCTGTTTCTACTTTGTGTTTTGTATCTTCTGTTTCTACTTTGTGCTTGTATTTTCCATTTCTACTTTGTGTTTGTATCTTCTGCTTCTACTTTGTGTTTGTATCTTCTGTTTCTACTTTGTGTTTGTATTTTCTGTTATTACTTTGTGTTTTTATCTTCTGTTTCTACTTTGTATTTGTGACTTCTGTTTCTACTTTGCGTTTGTAACTTCTGTTTCGACTTTGTGTTTGTATCTTCTGTTTCTGCTTTATGTTTGTATCTTGTGTTATTAATTTGTGTTTGTATCTTCTGTTTCTACTTTGTATTTGTATCTTCTATTTCTACTTTGTGTCTGTATCTTCTGTTTCTACTTTGTGTTTGTATCTTCTGTTTCTACTTTGTGTTTGTATCTTCTGTTTCTACTTTATGTTTGTATCTTGTGTTATAAATTTGTATTTGTATCTTCTGTTTCTACATTGTGTTTGTCTCTTGTGTTATTACTTATTGTTTGTATCTTCTATTTCTACTTTTTGTTTGTATTTTCTGTTTCTTCTTTTTGTTTGTATCTTCTGTTTCTACTTTGCGTTTGTTTCTTCTGTTTCTGCTTTGTGTTTGTATGTTCTGTTTCTACTTTGTGTTTGTATCATCTGTTTCCACTTTGTGTTTGTATCTTCTGTTTCTACTTTTTGTTTGTATCTTCTGTTATTACTTTGTGTTTGTATCTTCTGTTTTTACTTTTTGTTTGTATATTCTGTTTCCACTTCGTGTTTGTATCTTCTGTTTCTACTTTGTGTTTGTATCTTCTGTTTCTTCTTTGTGTTTGTATCTTCTGTTATAACTTTCTGTTTGTTACTTCTGTTTCTACTTTGTGTTTGTATCTTTTGTCTCTACTTTGTGTTTGTGTCTTTTGTTTCTACTTTGCGTTTTTTATCTTCTGTTTCTACTTTGTGTTTGTGTCTTCTGTTTCCACTTTCTGTTTTACTTTGCGTTTGTATCTTCTGTTTCTACTTTTTGTTTGTATTTTCTGTTTCCACTTGGTGTTTGTATCTTCTATTTCTACTTTTTGTTTGTATCTTCTGTTTTCTACTTTGTGTTTGTTTCTTCTGTTTCTGCTTTGTGTTTGTATCTTCTGTTTCCACTTTGTGTTTGTATCTTCTGTTATTACTTTGTGTTTGTATCTTCTGTTTCTACTTTGTGTTTTGCATCTTCTGTTTCCACTTTGTGTCTGTATCTTCTGTTTCTACTTTTTGTTTGTATCTTCTGTTTTCACTTTGTGTTTGTATCTTCTGTTTTTATTTTGTGTTTGTATCTTCTGTTTTTACTTTTTAATTGTATCTTCTGTTTCTACTTTGTGTTTGTATTTTCCATGTCTACTTCGTGTCTGAATCTTCAGATTCTACTTTGTGTTTGTATCTTCTGTTACTTCTTTGTGTTTGTATGTTCTGTTTCTGCTTTGTGTTTCTATCTTCTGTTTCCACTTTGTGTTTGTATCTTCTGTTATTACTTTGTGTTTGTATGTTCTGTTTCTACTTTGTGTTCGTATCTTCTGTTTCCACTTTGTGTTTGTATCTTCTGTTTATACTTTGTGATTGTATCTTCTGTTTCTACTTTGTGTTTGTATCTTCTGTTTCTACTTTGTGTTTGTATCTTCTGTTTCTACTTTGTGTTTGTATCTTCTGTTTCTACTTTGTGTTTGTATCTTCTGTTATAACTTTCTGTTTGTTACTTCTGTTTCTGCTTTGTGTTTGTATCTTCTGTTTCTGCTTTGTGTTTGTATCTTCTGTTTCTACTTTGTGTTTGTATCTTCTGTTATTACTTTGTTTTTGTATCTTCTGTTTCTACTTTGCGTTTTTTATCTTCTGTTTCTACTTTGTGTTTGTATCTTTTGTCTCTACTTTGTGTTTGTGTCTTTTGTTTCTACTTTGCGTTTTTATCTTTTGTTTCTACTTTGTGTTTGTGTCTTCTGTTTCCACTTTCTGTTTCTACTTTGCGTTTGTATCTCCTGTTTCTACTTTGTGTTTGTATCTTCTGTTTCTACGTTGTGTTTGTATCTTCTGTTTCTACGTTGTGTTTGTATCTTCTGTTTCTACTTTTTTTTCTATCTTCTGTTTCTACTTTGTGTTTGTATCTTCTGTTTCTACTTTGTTTTTTTATCTTCTGTTATTACTTTTTGTTTGTATTTTCTGTTTTTACTTTTTGTTTGTATCTTTTTTTTTCCACTTTGCGTTTGTATCTTCTGTTTCTACTTTGTGTTTGTATCTTCTGTTTCTACTTTGTGTTTGTATCTTCTGTTTCTACTTTGTGTTTGTATCTTCTGTTTTTACCTTGTGTTCGTATCTTCTGTTTCTACTTTGCGTTTTGTATCTTCTGTTTCTACTTTGTGTTTGTATCTTCTGTTTCTACTTTGTGTTTGTATCTTGTGTTATTACTTTGTGTTTGTATCTTCTGTTTCTACTTTGTGTTTGTATCTTCTGTTTCTACTTTGCGTTTTGTATTTTCTGTTTCCACTTTGTTTGTATCTTCTGTTTCTACTTTGTGTTTGTATCTTCTGTTTCCACTTTGTGTTTGTGTCTTCTGTTTTTACTTTGTGTTTGTATATTCTTTTTTTACTTTGCGTTTTGTATCTTCTGTTTCTACTTTGCGTTTTGTATTTTCTGTTTCCACTTTGTTTGTATCTTCTGTTTCTACTTTGTGTTTGTATCTTGTGTTATTACTTTGTGTTTGTATCTTCTGTTTCTACTTTGTGTTTGTATCTTCTGTTTCTACTTTGCGTTTTGTATTTTCTGTTTCCACTTTGTTTGTATCTTCTGTTTCTACTTTGTGTTTGTATCTTCTGTTTCCACTTTGTTTGTATCTTCTGTTTCTACTTTGTTTTTGTGTCTTCTGTTTTTACTTTGTGTTTGTATCTTCTGTTTCTACTTTGCGTTTTGTATCTTCTCTTTTTTTTCTTATGTTAACTCTTATTTGTATTTTATGTGTAACTGCTTCAGTTATTTCTTCTGTAAAGTTTCGATTCAATTTTGATTATTATATTTATATAAAATATATAAGTATATGTAATTATTTTCTTTTTTCAGATGAAGTCTTTAATCTTAGTTTGTCTTTTGTGTATTGGGTTTTGCCAGTCATTTTTTATTGATCGAAGTCAAAGAACTTTCAAGAATTAAAAATCCTACTCATGAACGGAGACAGGCATCTGCACATTGTACTGGTGTTTTTGAAGGGGATATGGCGATCTATGAATACATAAACGGAACGTTTGAGGGAAGATGCAGTAGCTGTGTTTGTAGAAGCGATCCAACAAGCACAACTGGAGGTACTTTCGACTGTAGGGATAAATGCGAAACCAAAAATCCATTGCCACCGTTGCCAGGGCAACCATATTGTGACAAGATATATCGAAACAAACAGTATGTTCGCCGGGTTGGTGAAACAATCAATCTCAATAATTGTTGGTATTGTTCCTGTAATCAAGATGCTAGCACCACGACTGGTGGAAGTTATGATTGTTTCCTTATTTGTTATGGGAATTTTCCGTTTCCGGCATAAGGTATAGAAATCAATAATTAGACAAAATGATAATTGTACAAGTCCGATTACATATACACTTACACGATTGTCAAATACGAAAGTAAATACATAAAAAAGCATAACTAATTGTTGTTACTTTATTACTTTTTTTTAGTCATAACGGGCATGTTATCGTCGTCATATTCTGTATAAGTACACGTTTTTCCTAAATTCTTAAAGACAATATTACTTAATGCAGAAATATTAAAGAATCTAGTAATGTTTGAGTAACTTTGTTTGTCATAATAAATTTTGCAAATGCTTCATAGAAAATCCATTTATCTTTAATTAAATGTGATATTTTTCGATTACTTGAGTCTAGTCGTAAATGAAAATCGCTACGCGCATCCGTGGTTATTATAAAATAAGTTTGAAGAAAGGGAATTGTTGTTAATACGTGGATTTTACATGTCAAACATAGCGAAGTTACACCGGAAGTGATGTTTTTGGTGACAAATTACGTCGTATGCGCAGAAGAATCCACCGTTTGCTCTGTTTTTAACATGTAAACTCAAGCTCTCCGTTGCAGTAAGGAAGCGAACAATACCGGACTTAATTAAAGTAAATTGAATTTTCTATAAACAATTAAGCAAACATCGCTGTCATAAACAGTGACTACAAAAGTAGCTATAGATGTAACTGATGATGGTTAACGCAAAATTATTTCACTTATATCAATGCAATAAGTTTTAAGAATGCAGAGGATAACAGAGTCAAGCAAATTGACATAGTTTTACGAATTGATAATAAAATAAAACAAACATACCAGTCCTTGTCCATATCACAATCCCAAAAACAAAGTAAAAACTTTGCAAACTGGCAAAATAGGTGATACACGTGAACTTTCATCAAGGAAGTGAGGCCGGGTGCTCCGGAAGAGTAAACACCTCCTGTTTAGCTAGCTACACCCGTCACGTGCAAGTACAATATACTAGTGTATAAGCTTTGTGAAAAATAATATTTATTAAATGACACACTAATTGCCAAAAAGGATAAGGTGGCTTTGTTCCGATTGGTCTAATGCGTTGTCTTACAGATCAAAAGACATTTTATTTTTCTAAACTCGGAAATAGCTAGCTTATAAATTGGTGCAAATCTATAGTTTCTTTTTCAAGAAAAAAACTTAAACGTTCTCTTCTACACACCAACGTCTCTAACTGATTGTTTTAATCTAAACCGGAGAGCTGGTGTTAACACGTTACCAGTTGACTTGACAAGGTTTCCCCTTACATTTTGACCGCTTCGGATGTTCAGTGATAGAGCTTTTACCGTTAGAGCGAGAGGTCGTGGGTTCGAAACCAGGTTGGTTTATACAAAAGACTTTAAAATCTTATTAAAATATACTGCCTCGTGCTCGGCTTTAGGCGGACCATGGCATTTACTAATTCACCCGGTGTAAAGATAATGGACTTCGGGATTGGTATGCTTGTCTGTTGTATTAATTTGCTGAGCTAGCAAAGCAAGCAGCAATTCTTTGTTCCAATGACACACACTAATTTATGTCTTGTAAGAGTAATTTCCCTTCATGCGCTAAAATCACAAGTCAAGTAAACTCAGGAAAAAAATCTTCATTTTCGTCTCTTTAAGTTTTTCAGTTGACAAATATGTTTCACTTCATATTATAATAATTACTAAAGAGAGGTGTATGCGTTACCAGGATACAATACCTTGACGATAACTTATAAAATAAAGGAAGTTCTAATATACACCCTTCCAAAAAAAAAAAAAAATAAAATAAAAATAAATAAATAAATAAATAAAAAAAAAAAAAAAAAATTATTATAATAAAAAATTGCTACTCTTGGCGGGAGGGATATTGTCGACTGAATTTGACGTCATTAGGGTATAAATTAGGACAGGTTATTCAAAATATAATTTTTTAACTTTCAAATAATTTAAATTTAAATTTGAATTTTGTAAGGTTTTTACAGCATAAAGCTTGACACAATGTTGTTATATATGACAGGGTATCTAAAAGATTTAAGAGTGATGTAACAACTCAGCATGTTTGTAATTGTTTTATTTCAATTTTTATTGTCATACATATTAACAACACCTGTATCTACATATATAACATATTTAATTAACATCAATTAATCAAGAAAGTTTATTGCATAGTTTATATCACGGTTTATATTTTTAATCCAACCCGAACTTCAAATTAGTATAAAAGACCAGGGTCATTCTGTCTAAACTGATTTTGCCGGCTAAATATTGATATCTCAACATCCATATAATTAGTATCACTCCACAAAATGATATAAAATAGTAGCCAACTCAACACTACAGAGATTACAGTTTCTTAAATGATCCCATTTTAGTGAAATCTTTGAACTCAAATTGTTTTAATTGATTAATCTTATTACCATACCATATTTTTTTGTCAAATAAATAAATTTTATATTGTATAATGTAACAAAACAACATAAAAACCAAAACAAACATTTTAATATGCAAATAATCAGAAATACACAGCTAGAAATGAGAACCTTTCTGTCTGTATGGTATCCGATACTTATAAATGATAAGAACTGAACTGTGTTCATTTTGTTTTAAAACATTTTGCTTCGGAAGGTTAAAGGAAAAATGTAATTGATTAATATAAGGTAGTCACAGAGCATGGATAACGAGAAAATTTTGATTGTAATAACGGTCTCAAAACCTTTTTATTGTCTTCTTGGTAAGAATTGTAAAATAAAACAAAAAATGTTAAAACATTTAAATTAGAATTAACCGAGGGTCATATATTCATTCGGGAATACAATACAACTTTGGCTTCACTTTTAAATCTTTATTTTACTCGAGTTAACTAAACATCAACAGTTTTGGTAACCATGAACTTTGACAGTTTTAACAAACCCTTGTGCAATTAAATGATTTTTTAGAATGTTTTATGAAATTCCTCAAAAATCAATGATATGTGTTCTTATTTTCACTGCGACCTTGACATTTCAGAAAGGACACAGTTGAAGATCATGACATGCTTTTTAATCCTAGAGATCATTTGTGTGAAATTTAATGATATTCCTTTAAGGCAACAATGGCTATGACCCAGGCATGGAATAACACTGTCAAACAGACAGACATACAAGATGATTCTTCTAACTAGATATATCATAAATGATGGCTTTATTGAATTTTTTTGTCATTCAACCGGCTGTCCTAATTGATCAAGACACTGGAACACCAACACTAGTTGTCACATATAAATATTAGCACGGACGGACAATCACATAGCACAATGTCATAACATCACGTGACATTTAATCTAAATCTCTAAAATGTTTATAAAAATTATCTTTGTCATCTTCGTACCATTGTTGGTCGTAAGTCCTTGTACATACAACTATCAGGCCTCATCTAAAAAAGAAAATAAGATGATAAGACTTCAAATATACATGTTTAATATTGTCACACTGAGTTCAAAGGTTAAACTTAACTTTTGTAGTTCAGTCGGGTTTAACAATACGTTGCAGTTCGTATCGGTGTCCAGTAATAGTAGTCTTTATTTATTTATCAATAAAATAAAACAAACATACCAGTCCTTGTCCATATCACAATCCAAAAAACAAACATACGAGTCCTTGTCCATATCACAATCCAAAAAACAAACATACGAGTCTTTGTCCATATCACAATCCCAAAAACAAAGTAAAAACTTTGCAAACTGGCAAAATATATTATACACGTGAACTTTTATCAAGGAAGTGAGGCCGGGTGCTCCGGAAGGGTAAGCACCTCCTGTCTAGCTACCTAGCTAGTAATAATTATCAAAACATCTTCCCACATGTAAAAATAATGAGAACTGAAATTTTCAGGGAATATTTGATCAAACTGATTTCTAATCTGATTCCGAATCATATTGGAGATTTGGCTAGAAATTTAAAATTCAAAAACTTTTTTGAAATATACAAAACACAAACACAACAAGTGCTATTCTAATAATACTAAAACAACTTTTGTTCATAAGAAGAGCATAATATTGTTACTTGCAAATAGAGGGCGTGTGTGTGTGTATGTGTGTGTGTGTGTGTGTGTGTGTATTTACCAACAAAGCATTACATAAACACGAGGTAATTCCGGTATTATTTTTTCATGTTACGTCTAAATGACCATACTTGATTACAAATCATCCTATTCAGAGAGTTATTCCCAGTAGAATTTACCGGTATTTTATTAACTAGATTAATCTGTTTCACCTTTTGTTAACGTTTTATTCTATCAGTACAAGTGCACTTATTAAGTACGTTTCCTTCTTGTTTGAATGTTTTAAACATTCTTAAAAACATACATCGTAATCCAGTTTTTGCAACTCTACATGACTTGTTTGTCATTAAAAGCATATGATGTTCATCCTCGAAGTCGGATTTTGACAAAAAGCTTACGGACAACTTTTCTCGCAAAGACGCTTTAGATATTTTTTGATATTTTAGGCATTTAAATCAGAAATATTTATGAAAAGACTAATTTGAAATAACTGGTAAAAGCACATATATAAATACAAATACATCCAAATAATGTTTTTTAACTTAGATGAGTTCTTTAAAAAAAATTCTTGCAAAAAGCAAAAACAAAATATCTATAAGTTTATAACAAATGTATAAATCTGATTGATAATTGAAGAACAACATGCATAAATTGAATTTCGGAAGTATAATTTGAATAGATAAATAGAATTGTTCACAAAGAAAATTTGGTTTCATTTTAAGTATGTAAATATCATTAATTACAAGTACATGTAGATCAAAGAGGGATTTAGTTATATCTAAACCATTAAACCTGGATATATGGATGAAATCAAACATTAATTGACGTTTATACAAGAGAAATCAACAACTTCAATGAAATCATTACAATTGATGGATACAAAATGTTTGTTTCAATAGGAAATTATGAAGGACAAAATGATTAAAGCGAAGGTTTACAAAATAAACATTTTACCAAACTTATTGCAATAAGACATGACATGAGTATGCTATCTGGTAAGTCAAACACGCTGTAGCGTTCCGAAAGTCATTAATTAAACCAAGCAGCTGTTATAACAACTGCGCATGTCTATTGCAACATACATCCGTCTTCATCGCATGCTTGACTGCAATACTTCCGTGTCAGGTTCCACACGTGTGCAAACAAGATTATTCTCTATTTTTTGTTTAACCGCGTTTTATCTTTCTATGAGTTCTGGAAAAATCATTTAAGAAAAAAAGATATTTTTGCCTTAAACATTTCATTTGAATGTTATTAAACGTTTTATTCATAACTATACATTGTGCATCGTAAATTTGTAAGATTTTCTATCCATTCATCAGTTGAGAATGTTTTTTATTCTAGCGTGTGAAATAATTTTCAATAAATGTTAATTTTGATTGAATGAAGCTTTTTTGATAATATCTAAAATCTTCTTATTCAACCATTTTATATCAAGGACAAGGACTGGTATGTTTGTTTTATTATAGATTTTAAGACACGACTTCCTATGAAACTAATCACAAAATATAAGTAAGCTTTTTAAGATTTTGGTGTAAATCTATTCTCGAATAGTACATGAATATATTTAAAACGACAGGTTATTTATTCATTAACATTACATATTTCGTTCTATTATGGGTTTGACCTCAAAACACGCTAGACAACTTTATGTAAATCAGTACACCTCATCTCTAATCAGGCCATCTTATTTCCAATTCCCAAATGATTCCTCATTTTCAATCAACCGGCCTCATTTCCCGCCTTATTTCAAGTCAATCCACCAAGAAAAATTTCTTGTCAATCCTATTCCACTATAAACAGAGGTCAAATCTTTTACAATGTTAGTCTGTGTTCTGCCCACTGAACCAAACTTCAATGTGTAATGAGCTTGGATCTAAAAACAAGTACCCAGAACGCCGTAACCAATAATAATATGCCATCTAAGAACACCGCAACTTAGCTAACTTTGCTTCCTAAGAACGTAGCCAGAATTGGGTACATTACCAATTTTTCGAAAACCTAATTATTTTTTTATATAATGAGGTGTAGAATTTCTATCTTTTTAGTTTTAGACTTTATTATTTCAACCTCGACATTGCAGGACTGATATGTGAATGCTAAAGAACTTACACACTGTCAGCTGCAATTCTTGTTGAATAACATTAAGTTATGTCGATGTGCTCGGCCTATGACTGACTTGTGAGAAATGTGTCTACCTGCTTCATACTAGTGTGCCGCGTCATTTAGGAACCAGCTCACCAAGACGACAATGGAAGAGGTTCCTGCCTTGGTCTATTATCCTAATACCAAGTATGACTAATTATAAAGAATTATGAGTAGATAAAGGTTGCAATAAAATTAGCCCCGTAAGTACTAGCAAGATTGGAATCTGTAGTCCTTGCAATAAACATATACATGTACCACTTTTGTCAACAGACGTAAAGAGTTTAGTTAAAATATTTTTGATGATATCTGCATCTTGATTTATATCTCAGTGTTTATGTATGGTATCTGATATCTACCAATAAAAACAGGTCACATGTACAATATTGAGGCAGTAATGACAGTCATAAGTCAACAACAGATGTACTGTAACCTGATAACCGATCCGTCATTCCAGAAAAAAATCCTTCATGGAATTGTTGTACTGGAATTCTGAGTAACAACTGTTAGTGATGGTTTAGAAACAGGAGGTTTCTCTAAATGACAGTTTACGTCAAATTTCGTGTAAAATATTTGATTTATAATTACTTCTAAAGAAAGTTCGCTTTTTTACACGTGAAATGATAAATAACATGTTCGCGTAGTTCTCAAAATTTACGAGTACCTTGTTTAATTACATAGTGTTTTATTTGTTGTGATCACAAAAAATAGGAAGATTTAAAAATTTAATGTATGTTTTTCACTATTTTGAGTCGAGTGAAGTAATGTTGTAATAAACACCTCAGTCAAAAGTATTTATCGGAAATTAAATTGACGGAAGAGAAAATCGGAGTATCCCTAGAAAAAGTTACAAAATGATATGAATCCAAATCCAGCTAGAGAATGCTTCTACATGAAGGAATAAACCTTTTAAGTAAATTTTAAATTTAAGACGGGTGACAGTTTTGCTACATGGTTTATTTTCTGACAGCACAAAGTACTGCCTACTGAGTTATGGATACCCTCGAGGTTTTCCTTCGCCAGCAGCGATACTCGCTCAGGAGTAGTAAATATTTGACCAAAAAAAAAAAAAAAAAAAAAAAAAAAAAAAACGTGTATATTTTGATGTGCCAAATGAGCAAATTTTGAAAATTCATTTTTAAAAGTGAGAAGAGTGTACAAAATCATTAAAGATTATTATTAAGTAAAAAAGCAATTCGTAATTGAATAGATGAATATCCAAATAACTCCATGTCCACTGATAGCACTATTGACCAACTAACTTACCATCTTTAGTGACCAATCAATTTTTACATGTAATACAAAATAATAATTAATAAATAAATAAATAAATAAATAAATAAATAAATAAATAAATTTTATCAAACAATAAACAAAACTTGATATGGGTTTGACTACATGTGAATTAATAAATGCAGATATATTTATTTTTTTGTTGTATACATATACAGTTGTACTACATTTTTTTAAACTAGTTATTAATAATAATAATAATAATAATAATAATACTAATAATAATAAAATAACAATAAATTAGTTTATTTAAGTGTCACATGTATGCATGTAAAAACATTTAAAAGTGGCAGTACTAAACTAACTTTAATATATATATATATAACAGGCCACAATTGGCCTATGAGACACTACGCTTATATTAAAGAAATATAAAGTTGAAGGTGTACTGATCCTTAAGAAAAAATTAAAACAAATTTAAAATAGCGCACATACTAAAAAATCACACGTGCATATTACATAATAAAGCAACAAGATAACAAAAAATTAATATGTTGTTTAAAAAAGAAATATGTTAAATATTAAAAAAGGAATAACCAATTAAACTAATTTTATAGATAGGCCTTTAAATACTCCTGACTCTCGTACATTTTAGATAAAAATAGACCTAAGCTTTTGGGGGGCATTATTAGTCGTTATATTATTGATATATAAAAAGGACTTACTTACATCATCAATATTTTTGAAGTTTGGGTTTATGTTTTGTATCTCGTTAAAAAGTAGGATTCTAAAACCTCTATATGCATTACATTGTAAAAGAATATGCATTTCATTAATACAATATGTTTGATATTTGACATTGTTTTGATGAGAAGATATTTCCAATATATAAACGGCTGACAATTTAACAAGTCGACTCATTGAGGGACTAAGAAGAAAGCCATTTGTGACTTTAAACACACACTTTGGTATCGTAAATGCAACCCAACCTGTAAAAGAAGGATTGAATACAAAGGTCATTTCAGTTCATGGGATTGTGACCTGTTGATTGTTGTTAACCCAAACTAAAATAACATATCGGGTGTTACTGTATGGTAACTTCCTGGTGTTACAACTCCCTGACCACAAACTGACCACGAGGGTTGTATCAGGTTTCAGATAATGACCACAGTTAATCAAATAAAGAGGCTTGTTGAAATACTGATAAAGTCGTCCAGGTGGTTACTTTCCCATAAACAAAATTTCTAATTATTTACGTATTTAGGTACTTTCTTATTTATTTCAATTATTTATTCGATTTCGTTTTGGTATATTTTTTTAAATTTTAATTTAATTTAATTTAATTAATTTAATTTAATTAAATCAATTTAATTTAATTTAATTTAATTTAATTTAATTTAATTTAATTTAATTTAATTTAATTTAATTTAATTTAATTAATTTAATTTAATTTTGTTTTCCTGTATAAGATCGCCCTCTGCACAATATTCCATATAACGACAGTTCCACCAAAAACAACAAGAATTTAATAAGATAAAAATGATTTAAATAAGATATCGGAAAATGACATGGACTAGTATGTTTGGGTTTTTTTATAGTATAATAAACAAATATTAAATTAAAATCATACGTACATGTACATGTATGTGTCATAAGTTTAAGTATTATGAAATATAATGTTTTATCGAGATCTCGGGGATGTAGCAAACTCTATTACATTTCAATGTTCAGAGATAGAATTTCATTGAGATCTCTCATTGTCATGTTTGAAATAGGAGAGAATTGATTTTTGGCTAAGTGGGGTTATTCATAACAGTTGTTTCATTGATATCGGGCTGCCACCCACTATAGATGTAGTAGCAGAAATTTTCACCTTTGCAGCGCGCTCACAGCAGTGTGCCGCTAATGGTCTTTAACATGCGACGCTAACCGTTGGTCAGAAATATATATATACTAAGTATTCAACTTGGTGTGTGTGTGTGTGTGTGTGTGTGTGTGTGTGTGTGTGAGAGAGGGAGAGAGACATAGAGAGAGTTGAGTGATGGTGTTTTACGTCCCAAAAAATATTTTACTAATATCGAGAGTCTTTACCGTGCCACGCCTACCGTGACAAGGGACCTCGTTCATTTTAACTTCCCATCCAAACGGACGAAAGAACCTAGACTTTATTTCGTTATGCCGAGTGCTTCGCGAGAGAGAGAGAGAGAGAGAGAGAGAGAGAGAGAGAGAGAGAGATGTTAAAATTTATTTAAGTTTCGAAACTTATCCCTTTGAACATTACTGTTACTGTTGTTGCCAAATAATTTCACGAATTGTGTGTATTTTCAACACATCAAAAGACTTAATAGGCCAATAAAACACGGCTGGTAAGATTTCTATTTAGATAGAGCTTGCTAACGTAATTAATGGTACCATGACTTGAGAACATTTATAAACATATATTGTTGTTTCTATCATCAGTACCCATGTATCAGTTATACCATACCAAGTCTTAAAGAACATTAAACCAAGTTAAAGTATTTGTAATATAATCCCAATAAGGCTGGAGTTGTTTACCGTACCGAAATAATATATTGTAATTTAAGTTTGTAAAGAAATATACAGAAAATTAATTATTTTACATATTTTTTACAATTAATCATTGCATTTTAAAATGATTCAAAATTAAGTTGTAAATAAGCAATTGGTAATAAAAAATGACAGTGTTTCGGTATCTTTTTAATTCATCATTAACCACGAGAAAACCATTTCTTTTTTCGATATTTAAACATTTCAGACTTAAAAATTTTGCCGTTTATTATTGAGATTTGTCAAGGATATATCTTAATACTTCTCTTTGGTATAAATATTTCAAAATATATTTTACACTCCTGATAAGCATAAGAGTTTGTAACTTTTCTTCCATTTCAGCATAACGCGTTTTGTTGCTTGCAATCGATATGTATAATTATTTAGTTAGTCAAGTTGTGTTTAAAAACACCTTTTGATTTGCAAAGTATTTCTTAGCTGGATTTGGTTTCATATATTTTGGAACTTAAGATTCATTAATTTTCAACTGTTTCTATTATCTTTTTTATCTTCAACTTTTACGGCCCGTAGTGTCACTGATGAGGAATGAATTTCCAAAATGTGAAAATATGGAACATTGAAATTAAACAAGCATTTTTGTTGAACCTATAAGTATAGTATTGTAGTAATTTTTTGTAATAAAAACTTTTTTTTTTTGCAGTGTTAGTTGTAGTAGTACAAGAAGCAATTCTGTTTAACATAGTAGAAACTTTAAATGACTTTAGCGTTAACAAGAAAGTTTAAAAACTAGACTGTAATATGCAGAAATATAAGCCACTTTATTAACAGATAAAAACAAACACAGACTGACTCGTATTCTAAAATACAATGCTTTGTTTGTTTAACTGCTGTTGTGATTACCTAGGAACGTTTAATTTTAAGATCAAAAATGCTGTTTTTTTTTAATTTTGTCTATTCATTTATTTACTTATTTATGTCATCTATCCAAGTGAGCTTGAAATAAAAGACACGACAGATTCTCCATGTTCTGCTTCATATTTAGACTTATACCTCAATTACAACACCAACGAAAGGTTTCATCTGAAGCTATACGACAAACGTGATGACTTCATTTTTTTTATTGTCAACTTTCCGTTTCTTTGCAGCAATATCCCTGCTTCTCCTGCGAATGGTGTATTTGTTTCACAGTTTAAACGTTATGTTAGAGCTTGTACCCACTATGGGGACTTTCTACAACAAAGCAAACTGCTTACAATTAATAAATATAATTAATGTACATGTATAACTAATTTTGCCAGCTTTCAAAGTTTTTAGTTTGGTTTTTTTTTTTTTGGATTGTGGTTTGGACAAGGACTGGTATGTTTGTTTTATTATTTATTTATTTATTTATTTATTTATTTATTTATTTATGTATTTATTTATTATTTATAGCTACATTAAACTTCATTATGATTCATGGTATTGTGTCATTATTGTTTTTGTACACAGATAAATAATATAACTCAATGATAGACTAGATACAAATAAAATATAACTTTATAGTAAGTAGTGTATATATGTAACAAATACCTGCTAAATTTTGATGTGCCAGATGTGAACATTTCGGAAAATCATTCCTCATCGGTGACACTAGGGGCTGAAAAGTTTGATAGATTAAATAGAATACGCCAAACAGTTATAAAATAATGAATCTAAAGTTCCAAAAATATGTGAATCCAAATCCAGCTAAGGAATGTTTTGCATGAGGGAACAGACCTTAGTTTTAAATAAATTTCAAAAATTAAGACGACTGAAAAATTTTGCTAAATGGTATATTTTCTGATCGCACAAAGCACTGCCTACTGAGTTATGGATACCCTCGGGGAAATTTACTCAACCAGCAGCGGTACCCGCTCAGGGGTAGTAAATATATAACAAATACCTGCTAAATATTGATGTGCCAGAGTTAGAATAAGGGTTATATACTATTTTTGAATTTAATCAAAAAATACATTCAAAAATATTATATGAAGAGCAATGTGACCAACTTTAATACAAACAAAACAATGATTGAAAAATAAATTTAAACTTAAATATGAAATAATATAAAAGAAAATGAAATAAAAATTTAATTCAATTCAGTTTAATTTTTAAAAATGATAATTACTTAAACGAAATGGTAAATGGTAAAAAACTAGTTGTCTCGTCAGAAGCATTGTCATATTATAAACTTTTAAATATTTCATTCAGAAAATTTTAAAAAATTATAAAATTACAGAATTAAGAAACAAGAAAAAATTGTATTTTATTTATTTATATTTTGGCGTGTTTTCCTATATTTCGTGAACAAATTCTTGAAACTCTTGATTTAGTATACTGAAAATTTAGGGTGCTCCCAGCAATTAACGTCTAGAAACAGTTTCCGTCAATAACGTCAAAATCCATTGTCCTGTGACGTCATTTAACACGGATTCTATTCATGCACGCTAATTATTTTTCTTACTGTGATGTCATTTACACGGATTCTATTCATGCACGCTAATTATTTCTCTTACTGTGATGTCATTTAACACGGATTCTAATCATGCACGCTAATTATTTTTCTTAATGTGATGTCATTTAACACGGATTCTATTCATGCACGCTTATTATTTTTCTTACTGTGACGTCATTTAACACGGATTCTATTCATGCACGCTAATTATTTTTCTTACTGTGATGTCATTTAACACGGATTCTATTCATGCACGCTCATTATTTTTCTTACTGTGACGTCATTTAACATGGAATCTATTCATGCACGCTTATTATTTTTCTTACTGTGACGTCATTTAACACGGAATCTATCCATGCACGCTAATTATTTTTCTTACTGTGACGTCATTTAACACGGATTCTATTCATGCACGCTTATTTTTTTTTCTTTCTGTGACGTCATTTAACACGGAATCTATCCATGCACGCTAATTATTTTTCTTACTGTGATGTCATTTAACACGGATTCTATTCATGCACGCTAATTATTTTTTATTTTTCTTACTGTGACGTCATTTAACACGGAATCTATTAATGCACGCTTATTATTTTTCTTACTGTGACGTCATTTAACACGGAATCTATCCATGCACGCTCATTATTTTTCTTACTGGTAAATTTCAAATTTATTCTATACTTACGACGAGACTCAAATTTTTTCTAAATGCGTTGATTCAGCTTATTTTAATTTTTGTTTTACTGAATCGGTGCGTATAATGCTGTTAAGATTAGACTTGAAAACACACGCATGAAACAAAGACATCTTTTATACAAATGTTTACTAGAATTCCGAGTTTTGTTTTATTTTTGTATCTGTTGTCATCGTGAGGGTCTGTTTCCAATCAATGTGTTCCAATTAATCCTTATATATTTGTACCATTATGTATCCCAGGTGTCCAAAACAATTCCATGTCTGTAAAACATGTAATTATGTGTTCGAACTTCTAGTGGATTGCATGTTGTGTAAATTATAATCACGTGTCAACATATGTTACAAATGATGACACAAATATCTGAAGATAATAACACACCAATAGGTCACATTCTACGCAATGTTTTCAATAACAGTGGCTGGAAGAAAATGTTACAAAGGCTTATGTACTTTTTTCGGATCAGTCCTTGAGATGAGGTCTAGAAAGGCTAAATATCTGTTGATATGACTTCAATCAACATTAAGATACGTGCTCCTTAATTTTAAGATGTCCAACATTTATCAAGTTAAAAGAAGTTCCCTTCTTGTTTAACCGATTAAAACTTATTATTGCAAAGGAATAGCGGTTTCGTTGGATTAAAAACGTTTTGCATTTATAGAATAATGATGAAATGTAGTTACAGAACTACAATGAAAGCTAAGTGTGTGTGTTTGTGTGTGTGTGTGTGTGAGAGAGAGAGAGAGAGAGAGAGAGAGAGAGAGAGAGAGAGAGAGAGAGAGAGAGAGAGATATTATACGGAACTCATTAGAAATGGAAAATTTTGATTAATCATATACCATTTTTGAATGTATTTTATGATTAAATTCAAAAGTGGTATATAACAATTATCCAAAGTTTAATATGCGTTTTTGAACTATATAATTAAATATAAGGTAGTATTCATCAAGTACAAGCATACAAAATATTAAATACAGTGACTTTATACTAATCAACATTATTGTGATGACTACCATATTTTGTCAGTGAGGACTTTAATAAACGAAGGCTTGCAATATTCCAGATTCAACAATTTATTTTTATGCAGTCTGCTTCGTTGTAGAAAGTTCCTCTAGTTTTGACCTTTCCAAGTTTAGTGTTTGGTCACAATAAAGACACCGGCTAGTGACGTATTTTTTTTTTTTTTTTAATTATTTTCGTTTGTGGATGTAATAAGTCATGAGCATCATAATTTCGTTATTGCATTAAGGACTAAAGCATTTCAATATCAGCTTTTCTTGCCATAATTTGTCTGTCCAGTGAAGAGAATATTACTTTACATTTTCTTTCTTATATTTTTTTATGGTATATGTTTATCTGATTAAATTATATTGAATTTTAATTTACGTCTTCTCTGCGCCTTCTACATTTGACAATTATTGACAGATTTAAATTTGTATTTGTAACATAAATTTAAAGTTTAACTTTACGATCACATAATGATTGATGTTATAAACATGGCAAATCACATACAGGTTTGTAATGAAACTGTATAACTGTTTTTGTTGTTTAACTATACTTTGAAGAAGCATAAGGCAAATGGCAAGAAATTTAAAAAAAATGAAAAGAAAGAAAAGAAAGCAAGAGAAGAAAGAAAGAGAAGAAAAACACTTGCAATTGGTAAGGTTGTTGTATGAAAACAAAGTTAGAAGTTGACATCAGGTAGTCTTGCTAAATTTGTTTTAATTTACCTAATATAAAAGATCTGTTTTTATATTTTAATTTGAACTATTGTCATATGATTTTTTGAAAATTATTTTATACACTAAATTGGTGATTTATTATTACACAAAATCCTAATTAAAAAAGAATATAATAGTGCCATGTGCAAAATTTTGAATTTTTAAAAAAAAGAAATATTCAAAATAAAAAGAAATATTCGAAATTTTGCACATGACAGTTGTACTGTATGCGCTACTTTTGAGTAAAAACTTTTTTTGTAAAAAATCTAAGGAAGGACATACCAAACTATTTATTTTAGAAAAACCCGTTTTTTAATTAAAAACAAATAAAATGAATATTTTAATTTCAAAAGTTATATTCAAACTGAAAATATTTCAATGGCAATATAGAGACAATCAGATGCATTAGCAATAAATTACTCTGTAATTTAGAATCAGAATATCAAGCTTTACAGCCGAGATAACAATATCAATTATCCAATCTTCCTCATGTTGCAGGCCTACCATATAAATTATCTGTTAATTGTATTGACATTTAAAATAGCCATTTACTAGCCTTCAATAATGAAAAATTCCATTCCGCGATGGATGTAAATTGTTTGCAGTAAACACATTGATATTTCGACCACTAAAAAAAAAAAAAATCATTATTTTTATTATTATTATTAAACTCAGTATGTGAATTTTAAGTACTATTAAAAATTTCAATAATAGTGCTAACTCTGTCACGTGCTAATTTTGAATTTTTATGAAATGAATTCCCATGTGTTACTTTTGACTGAATTATTTTATAAATATTTAAAAAAAAAAAAAACAAAACAAAAACCGACATGACAATTCTGTTAAAGAAATAAAAATCTAGTTGTTTTAACTGAAAGAAAACACAGTCATTGTTTCTTTTATTTATGTATTTAATAAAACTCTAACTACAAAAAGTGTTACTACTGGTCATTTTCCGTTGATAAATCACGTGTCATCATTTACTATATTTAATTTTTTTTTTTTATTTAATAAACTTATTTGATAATTTTTGAATATTTTATTCAATAAAAAATCAAACCTCTCATTACAAGCGTTTGAATTCTTAGGGCCTTAAGACACTTTAATTATTTAAATGTTTACAGTTCAATAGCAGCATCTCGGATTTAATTGAAATATGAAAATTAGTTAGATTCCCCTGTGACATCAAACTTCGGATATAATTTCTAACATCAAAATCGGGTAATTTATTAAACAATTTTTCGGTAGCCACATTTTATAGGATGACCGTGAAATGAATTGTTAAGGTTCAATCATTGAGATGACCCAGTTACAATTTTTCTGTCATTCCTAGCGTGGTTTCTGGTAGCATAAAAATAAGAAAATTCCTGTGAAAATGAATATTTTTGTCTGATATGCTGATGTTCGCAATGACCTTTGTAACAGCGATCAAGACAATCGCACATTTGAGGATAACTTTTAATTACTTCAAATTTTGAATTGTTCCGTTGTTTGTTCAGCTTGATACAAAGATGTTACTATTGTGTTTTTGTTTTTACAATATATATATATAATTTTAAGGGGGGAATATATTACTTAAATAATTGTATTGTAAGGTTATGAAAAAACGTTATATCTATATATGTATATTATATTTTTGCCATGAACACCATATAATTGTCGAATATTTTTCCAATTTATAAAACATATTATAAAATTCAAAATTTAGCCGTCATTAACAATTTCAGATTTGTTATAATCTTATTCTGCTAGTTACAAAGTAATTAGTAAATAAATAAATAAATAAATAAATAAATAAATAAATAAATAAATAAATAAATAAATAAATCTATTCTTTCATACTTTGTTGCAAAAATTCAAAAATAAGATGGACGTCCTTCATTATAATTTCACAATCGACATTTAACATCCTTCTGTTAATAGAGAAAATTTTTTAAAAATATCTAAACTTATGTTTTTTCAGTCCATTTCACTCATTTTTTATAATAGCATATAGGAAAGCTTAATAAAACAAAATTGACTTTTGTTATTCAAATTATTTGTTAAAAATTCTTTTTTTTTTTAATTTTCAACTTACCATTCTTGTTCTTGAAGCACTGAGACAAAACGTACAGACAGGTTTTGGTAAATTCTCAGGGTTACCTCTCAACATTGCTTGATGTTTTATACAAGGTTGATCCACAGTGTCCGAACCCAACATTAAAACCGTGTTCAAATGAGCAATATAACTTGTTGCTAGTCTCAATGTTTCGATTTTTGACAGTTTTCTGTCAGCTGGTTCCGTCGGAATTAACGTTCGTAATGTACAAAAAGCTGTATTTACACTGTGTGTTCGGTCCCGTTCTCGGGCGTTTGCCGCCAATCTTGGCTTATAATTTCCTTGTTTGTCTATTATGTAATCCCCGCTGTTTACCGGTATGTCGTTGTCGTCTGCAACAATTTGAATGGCGCGCGCAGGTTTCTTTTTTGATCTCCCAGAACCTCCAGGTTTTTCCGAAACACATTCTTCCGAAGAACCAAAACTATCACTGCCGCCATCAGAATAATTTGTGTTTTCCTCGTCAACCCTACACTTCTTGTTACATTCTGAATTCTTCTTCATTGTTGGTTTTCTCGTTAGTAATAGCCTAGTGAGTAGTTCAATGTCGTGAAATTTATGATTGTCGAATATGGAAAATGAATTCACTTACGGATAGCCAGTTTCTTTTTTAAGCTGTGGAAATGTCTTTAGGGAAACAAAATTATGTTTCCATCTGTGTTTACAAACTTCTCAGACCTCCATTTTGCGGGCAAACGTATAAAATAAGTTTTTCCTCGGTTTAAAAACCCTGGTGTTTTTCTTTCAAGCGTTTCTCATAATGTTCTTGGTTTTATTGACCATTTTCTCTCATCAATATTCCAAAGTTCCAACTGTGAAAAAATAATAACGTTGTTAGAAATGTATATTCCAAAATTTGTTTGTTCTTCCTTAATTTCCGTCTGCCGTAATTACGAAGAATGCCGAAGATCAATTTAAGCGCCAATCAGAGCGATAATTATCGTTGCTGATGAAAAGTGGGCGGAGTTACAGAGGAAATTTGTCAAAATCTGTCATAATCGTCTGCACGGTTGCTGTTAGCAAGAATGTGTGTCTATTACCCCTATAGATGTTTACAGACGTTTAATTATTCATAATGATGCTAAAACAATGTATTTATCTATTTATTTCTCCATTTTTTGACATTGTTAATTCTGGTTTATTTATCAATATCCTCAAAATTGCAAAAACAGTTAACGTTAAATAATTCTACGGGATTTCTATAGTTTATCAGTAATTTTGAGAGCAATTTGATCATTGTAAGGAGAGAATATAATAATAATAATAATAATAAAGATAAAGTATAATAATAATAATAATAATAATAATAATAATAATAATAATAATAATAATAATAATAATAATAATAATGTTTTAATAAGACGACTTTCGGTAGTATATACACATAGGAAAAGTACAAATTAATTTATTATTGGTATTTTTTATGAAAAAGAAAAAATGCTTAGAAGGTTTTATTTATTCATTCAGGGTTAACTTTATATTATCATCATTATAACTCGTTATACCGATAGACTTTCTAAAAAAAAAAAATCGCCATAAATTATTCAACAGAATTTAAAACAAACAAACAAACAAAAAATTGATCCAACGTAGCTAGTATGTTTGGTTTACTCTCATATACTATTTTTAAACTTATAAGTTAAAATAATTTAATAATAGAATATAAAAAAGTTTGGAATTGAAAAAAAATAAGATTAGTTGGTAATTACATAAAAAGAAAAAAAAAAAAAAAAAAAAAAAAAAAAAAAAGCACAACGATAATTTAACACTTTTATTCAGTCGACTGATAACAGAAATCAAACGGAATAAATTTTCACATAAGTATAAATAATGCGGGTCATTTACTTTTCTAGGATAAAAATATTTAGTTCAAAAGCCCATAAGAACAAGCATTTATTATTTGTTTCACTTTTTACGTCGACTTGCCGCTTGCAAATATATGTTCTGAAATGATTATTGAAGATTCCAAACAAACGTAAAAGGTTCTATTGTAAAGAATGGCTATTATTCCTTTCACACCCCCCCCCTTTTTTGAGATTACTTGTTTTAACATATTTGGCCTGATTTTGTTTATTCATCCTTGTTTTCTATCATCAATACATGCCTTATTGTTACATTAATATTTTACATTAAATGGAAGCTTATTATATTACAAGTTGGCATTGTCCGAGATAAAAATTTATTTTCCATTAATTTTGGAAGATCTATGCAACTCTCTTTAAACCTTTTGTGAATTTTTAAAATTTGATTGGTTGATAAGAAGTGTGGTAAAAAATGACGTCACCCTTTGATTGCAATAAATAAGAATAAAGTTTTACGTCATCGAGTAGCATAAACTGAGCGTTCGACTTAACGAAAATTGTCACATGCGCAGAAAATTAAACTTGCTTGAGAGGTTCGAGCGCAAAATGTTCCGAATCAATAAAACAATTGTTTGATCAATGTCAATGTATGACAAACTTTCAAGCGTCTTGGGCAATATTTTAAATTAATACTTGAAGATTAAATGTGGACTTGTATGTGTTTTGGATATTGTTAAGTGTTGTATTCTAATTTTTGTACCTTTGTTACTTCCATCTATCTATCTATCTATCTATCTATCTATCTATCTATCTATCTATATCTGAATAAATAAATAAATAAATAAATAAATAAATAAATAAATAAATAATAAATAAATAAGTAAATAAATAAAATTCTAGATAAGCAAGAATAACTGAGCTTTATGTTATGTTATGTTATAGTTTTTTATCATATAGCATTTTTTAATTAATTATTCAATACATTAAAAAATAGCATATGACAATATGATATTATCTTTTGTCGGCAAGGCAACTGGAAGTTTTAGCATTATTGGTCATAACGAATTATTGATTGGGTATTTTTGAGCCTTCAATACAGAAAGGAGTGATGTAATGTCGTATTTAACTTAGCTGTATTTTATTTTTCCCTCGGTTTAATAAGCTGTTATTAACAACATGAACGTGTGTTTAAACTTTCAAATTTTTACTTTATTTGGTATCTTACTAGATTAGAGAGATTTGTCATAATTTCATGTGCTGATTCTGATTTTTTTCTCGAGAAAATACATTAAAACTTAACACATGACGATTCATTATATATTATATGAATTATAGAATTCTAATCGTGGCCCTTAGGAGGGGGTAGGTTATTGTGATGAAACGCTACATATATAACATACCGTAATAGGCAAAATCGCCAACAAGTCATTAAAATATAGATCTATTCACTGTAGAAACTCTGCAGTTACGGGAAACAATTTAACGAAAAACCATGTGTCAATACTAAGGTCTGTTTGAGGTATTTCAGACACTAGGAGTGGAGTAATGGTGTTTTACGCCCCAGTATAGTTTATTTCACTTATTTCGAGGGGGTCAGTTCTGGAATGGTGGAGGAAACCGGAGTGCCCGGAGAAAACCACCGACCTTCGGCAAGCAAACTTTCTCACACTAGGATCTGTCCGGAGTGGGATTCGAACCTAGGCGGTGAGAGGCACTGTGATCCGTAAGCGCGCGCTTTAGACCACTCGGCCACCGAGGCCCTTCAGACACTAAGAGAGTGTACTTCTCCTCCTCCTCCTCCTCCTCCTACTACTATCATTGTTATTATAGCTACTACTTCTACTACTACTAAAATATTTTATTTTTTGTGTCACATGTCACTATACATTTTAAACAAATATTTAAGGTACACTTTTCAAAATACATAAAGTTTTGACACCAAGCCACACATGGCTTATGAGACACCTAAAAGCAATAAATAATGCATATTAAAAATCATAAATAATGTATTAAATTGAAATTTTGAAAATTAAAAAAAAAATATTAAAAGATTTACTCCAAAACGTAAACACTTGAAGACGTGTGTCGTTTATTAAAAATAATCTTCTCTATGTATTTGCTATTTATTTCATATAATCCTTATTGAAGTTAAAGTTCCCCGGAATCAAAGTAATTGACTAAACATCCATAACAAATAATATCAATTTACAATGTCCTGTTGTGTTTCAGATATTGATATTCTTACAATAATATAGAAATGTGTTCTGTCCAGTTATCGCATTTAACAAAAATTACAAGTCACGAATGCCACAAATGATGACACAAATATCTGAAGATAATAACACACAAATAGGTCACATTTAAAAAATAAATCAAGAAATAATCAAGCAATCACTGCTTTTTTTTTCTTCGAGGGAATAAGTTAACAAGTCGTATTAGTATCCGATAACTTGTAGTGGTTTGTAATTAGGTAATAATTGTTACTTAATGTCTTATTACAATGCATATAAAACAGTATAACCGAGAAGAAGAAGCAAAATGGTTACAACTATTGACTATTCTCGGCCCAATTTTGAATTAAATTTTATAGTGTATTGGTTGATATTGCATTTATATCTGAAACACTTATACAAAAAGTTAGCTCAAGATTATAAGATTAAATAGCCCAGCGACTAGAACATTGACTATTCATCCTGACACATTCTAAGTACTGACTATTTCCATCTGGATCAAATATATAACTCAAATACCAGTTGAATTTTGATGTGACAGATGTGCACATTTCGGAAATTCATTCCTCATCAGTGACACTAAGACCGAAAAGTTTGATAATAAAAAACATAAGCCAAACAGTTGGAAATTATTGAATCTAAAGTTCCAAAATTATATTAATCCAAATACAGCTAAGGAATGCTTTGCATGAGGGAACAAACCTTACAGCCCTTTTTTCGTCGTAGTGGCCTAACGTGCCAAATATCGAGTCGCAAAAAAACAATTTAGAGTGAGAATTTTTATAGTTCATCTTACAAATTTTGGTGATTTTCCGGGGTACTCAAATTTTCACCACCTTTCCAAAACTAACCATCTTATCGAGATTAAATAAACTTCACTAGGGTTTAAATTGTCATGTTTTTCTCCTAATCTTATTTTAATGAAACTGAATAAAACATATTGTTAATCAATATTAAAAGCAACGTACTCCATTGTAACGGATAGTCGGACTTCTGATGTTCATGTGTATATTGTATATGTGTGCCTCAAGTACTCAGCATAAACACATCTGACAGAACAAAAGCATCAACTGACTTTTTTCACAATAGTGTTTTTTTCTGCCTCCAATTCGATAAGAAATCAAGAAATCGCGAATATGTTAATCACTTAAGTCATCTTTACATATTAATCTTAAATTTTAATTTTGTGTAATTAGACAAACAAGTATACAGGTTTTTGCAAAAGATCGGGAAAATTAAAAACTGTAAGCTTAACAATTAAAAAAAAAATTATCTGGTTATTAGCCTTTTATTCTGTAAAAATTATACCTGCACACAATTTTGAGCACTTACAAGTGAAGGAGATATAGACCAGAAATGTAACTTTGTATAACAGTATATATCATGTGTATAACAAATGTTTTGTCAATGTCCTAACTTTCGGTTTAAAAATTAGTATCGTAACGTGTTTATTGAAATAACAATATTATTAACTGAAAATTTGGAGGTAACAAAATACTAAAATTACGGTTTGTCTTCCTATACCATTGTTAAAACCTAATGTTATTCTGATTGACTATCATGAGCTAATGAACATCTTCAATAATACCAAAATGTGTTAAGGTCAGAAAATACACTTTTCTTGCATTTTTATTAGTTGATTCATTCTGATCTATAATTATTATACCATATTTGAAATGTGATTTTTGCAATATTCGATTTAGTACATAAGTACCAAATACTTGAAAATTTGCGGAAATTTTATAACTCTGAAAAGTACATCAATATAACGCGTTATCTTGTTAATGATATAATGAATCCATTGAACATTATAAAAAGGGGGCGTTGCCGTCTAGTCATTAATCTTGGTCTGTCAAAGGCTTTAATATTCAAATTGTTTTCTCAGGTTCCCATGTGGATTTTGTTATGTGATGAAGAGTCAGTAATGACCCTGATTCATCTTGGAAACCGTCTACGATCCCGCTTCGCCATAAGTTACTGATTGTTTTGACTATGTGCGGGATAAATAAGAAAATCTTTACAAGTTCTCAGAATATATACATTATGAGTTTATTTACACTTAATAAAAACTTAGAGACATGCGATCTTGCTATGAGCGATAGATTTTACATCAGTAAAGGGAATTTGTGTGTTATCTTTTATACCAACGCTACAAAGCCATAAAGCCATATTGCAAATTGAGACTCGGAGTGTTGAATTTGGATCGAACTTTCAGTCTGTTACCAAAACAAAGAGACTGAACTTAGTTAAAAAGCTTTAAAAAACACAGTTATTGTTTTTGTAAACCAAAGCTTAATCCGAATCTTATATTACATTTGTACATACAATGTTTTTTAGATACTGGAATAGTTTACCCAAAAGCTTTTGAAAATTATACGTTACAATTACTATCATTTTAAATCACCTTGCTTTAGAAAACATACGTACATGTAAATTACAATAGTAATATTAATGAATACTTTCAGTTCTAAAACAAACGTTTCTTAACACTAGCTTTATAAAGAAGAACCTAGTTGCCATGATACACATTGCCTTATTACCAGAGCAAGTATCAAGGGCACAAAATGAAAAATAGTTGCGGTAGATCACGTGTTTTTAATCTTGATGATGTATGTGAAAAACTAAAGTCAGTATAAACATGACTATGTACCCAATTAAATACTAGTATAAAGTTATATTATTACCGATATTTGCGTTCAATTTGTGTTCTTGTTTCTTGTTTTTTTTGGTTACATTCGAGATATTGCCATGAACATGTTACAAATCGCTTTATATAACCACAAGAATTTAATTAAATTAAAACTTATAAAGCCAAAGATTGAACTAGTTGTCATATAATAAAAGTTTTAATATTTCATTCAGAAACTAATAATATTATAATTTTTTTATATTCCATTTAGAAAATTTTTAGAATTATTATATGATCATATGTCCAACAACGTCACACTTCAACAAAATATTCTAGAGAAAGACTCGACACCATCGTAGATTACTGAATGTGTGGCGAGTTAATGTTTTTATTTGCTTTAATTATGATTATTTCTTGATCACTTGTGTTATTTGATAAGTTGTCAGTTATAACAGACAATTAAAAAAAGTACAATAGCTTAAATACACTTAGAAGGAGAGATCTGTACCCGAATGCACTTACAACATCAAATATTTCAGTCATGTTTCTGTTTCGTGTTTAATCTCTCTATTTTGCCTAAAGTTGATGTTGTACACCACAACAAAGTAGAGTGATAGCCCCGATATCAAAGTAGAACCGTGATTGATTGTATGGCCAGTGATAGCCCCGATATCAAAGTAGAACATTGATTGTATGACCAGTGATAGCCCCGATATCAAAGTAAAACATTGATTGTATGACCAGTGATAGCCCCGATATCAAAGTAGAACATTGATTGTATGGCCAGTGATAGCCCGACATCAAAGTTTAACATTGATTGTATGGCCAGTGATAGTCCCGATATCAAAGTAAAACATTGATTTTATGACCAGTGATAGCCCCGATATCAAAGTTTAACATTGATTGTATGACCAGTGATAGCCCCAATATCAAAGTAAAACATTGATTTTTGACCAGTGATAGCCCCGATATCAAAGTAGAACATTGATTGTATCGCCAGTGATAGTCCCGATATCAAAGTTTAACATTGATTGTATGGCCAGTAATAGCCCCGATATCAAAGTAGAACATTGATTGTATGGTCAGTGATAGCCCCGATATCAAAGTAGAACATTGATTGTATGGCCAGTGATAGCCCCGATATCAAAGTAGAACATTAATTGTATGGCCAGTGATAGCCCCGATATCAAAGTAGACCATTAATTGTATGGTCAGTGATAGTCCCGATATCAAAGTAGAACATTGATTGTATAACCAGTGATAGCCCCGATATGACCAGTGATAGCCCCGATATCAAAGTAGAACATTGATTGTATGGCCAGTGATAGCCCCGATATCAAAGTAGAACATTGATTGTATGGCCAGTGATAGCCCCGATATCAAAGTAGAACATTGATTGTATGGCCAGTGATAGTCCCGATATCAAAGTAGAACATTGATTGCAGACCATTGATTTATAACACTATTTGTGATGGATAAATGGCAAAATTCTGAGAAGTTTCCATTTTCTTTTATTGTGATTATTTTTGATGATAAATGATTTTATAAGTTAACATTTAAAACGAACAATTTTAATAATATCATACTATTTTATGGACACTTATATCATCAAATGGTTAAGTCTTGTTTCTGTTTCTTGTTCAAGTGTTTCTAATTGTCTGCACAACTGCGGTAGCTCAGTTGGTAGAGTGCTTGCTCCGTAACTGGGAGGTCGTGGGCTCGAACACCTGCCGGGTCTGACCCAAGACTTGAAAGTGGGTAGTGGCTGTTCTTTCCTAAGCACTCGGCATTACGAAAAGAAAGTCATGGTTCTTTCGGATGTGAACATAAAATAAACGAGGTCCCATGTCGCGGCGTTGCACGATAAAGAACCCTGTTGTATAATGCCATCAGCCCAACGCACAGGCAAAATGTCTGCACTTTCGACTATAGCTGGTGACATCTCGATGTAAGTGAATATTCTTGACTGGGACGTTAAAGCTCTAATTGTCTGCAGTATCTTACACGAACAAGTTTGGAAAGCTTTTCCGGTCATATGCTCCTTAGTAAGAAAGCTTATCTGTTCAATGCCAAGGGTCAGCTGTTTTTTTTAAATTCAACTCCTAATTTGATTGCCCATGGAGAATTCGGTAGATGCCCACGGTATATTTGTGTTTAAACTAGAATTTTTGTAATACATGTATTATTGAGATTAAAGAACAAAAATATATATTTATTGTATATAAATTATTGTATAAACAGATGGTATAATTCAGTTGAGTCTATTTTTTTAAGAGTGTGGTTTGTACAATATCTGGCTATTCCATAACTTTAATAACAAAACTAGGCTTGTAAAAAGTATCATGCATAAACTATGGTAAAATAATTATTTTGCTGTAACTCATCTAGAGGTATTTCTACAACCTTATTTAACTTCTGACCCGGCCTCACTTCCTTGATAGAAGTTCACGTGTACTACTAGATTTACCAGCTTTCAAAGTTTTTACTTTGTTTTTGGGATTGTTATTTGGACAAGGACTGATCTGTTTGTTTTGTTTGAAACTGGAAGTAAATTCAGATGTAGTAACCATAAGTTGCCAATTGAAACTTAACGCTGGAATAATACATCCAGGGATAAAAGGAAATACAACTTTAGTAATACTGACCTGGCTTATAAATACCAATGCATTTTATGCTGTAAAGCTTTATCTACAGAAAGTTGAGTTGAGTAATGGTGTTTAACGTCCCAGTCAAGAATATTTCACTTATATCGAGACGTCGCCAGCTATAGGCGAAAGTGCAGAAAAAGTTTTGCCTGTGCGTTGCGCTGATGGCATTATACAGCAGAGGTCTTTATCTCGCCATGCCTGCCATGACACGAGACATCGTTTAAGTTCCCATCCGAAAGAACCGTGACTTTCATTTCATAATGCCGAATGCTTCGAGAAAGAACAGTCACTACCCACTTTCAAGTCTTGGGTCTGACCCGGCCGGGGTTCGAGCCCACGACCTCCCACTTACGGAGCGAGCACTCTACCAACTGAGCTACCGCTATCTACAGAAAGAAATATATTTGTACCTTAATATTTTTCTAAACATCCAAATACTTTAATTTTTCTATATTATTTAATTGTCAACAATTTCTCTACAAATAAAATTATGTAAGTTTCTTAAAATTATTATGGAGAGAATCTGTCCCCCGGGTTGAAATGTTTATACAGCCATTATCCATGCAATGTTATCTGTATGTATAATTTAATATATTTTCTCTGTATGCATTTTGTTATTCACTGAGAGAAATAAAGAAATTTGAAATTTGAATTTGACAGATTGCTTGCCTAGTGTCGACGAATTTTCTTCGGATCTCTGAATTCCTCTACCCTATCCCTGAACTGACTATCTCGAAAATAAGTAAAAGAATCATCACTGGCTCGGATAAATTTCCAATAATCAGTTCCAATCAGTACTTGTGTTACTGGCTGGATCCAGTGTTTAAATAAACAAAGTTATTCAAATAGTACTCTTATGACTCCACTGTATCATTATTATTTTTGTGATTTTTCTGCTCCCTCATACAATTCAAGAAACTTATGATCCAAACTGTGCTAACGTGTCAACACAATCTGGTAAACTATCTATAGTTTTGACATGCAATCAACACACCTCACATGTGGTCGACTAGGTCGAACCCGGGTTTGAAGGTTGTGCTTGGAATGTGAGTACAGTTCTAAACAAAGAAAGATTGAACATGTTAACATTACTTATGTATTTATTAAAAAAGTAAGTTTTGTTGATTTTTTTTCTAAAAACATCTTGAACCGATACATTTCTGAAACTAATTAGGACTAAATGATAAGGTGAAGATGGAGGAAAAACTTCTCTACGTGAACTGAAGTATAGATAAATGTAAAAATATGATTTTACGGTATTTGACAACATCTGAAATTCTCATTTATCTCGCCGAGTACAAACCATTTTGCATCCTAACTAACAAAGTTAATATCTCCCATGTTTCTGCACCACTGCAACGACCGCACACTTAGATATAATCTTTCATAACGGTTAGGTTATATTCTCCAAAGATGAGAGAGAGAGAGAGAGAGAGAGAGAGAGAGAGAGAGAGAGAGAGAGAGAGAGAGAGAGAGAGTTCTGTACCAATGTGCTAACAGCACCTTCCACACAACGGTTAAATGGTGAGATGAAAAAGTGAATAAACGAAGAGAGAGAGAGAGAGAGAGAGAGAGAGAGAGAGAGAGAGAGTTCTCCGTATGAATGTAATAAGTGCACCTTTCATAACGATTAAGTGACGAGAAAAAAGAGTAAATGAATTGTTTTAGCAATTTTGATGTCAATTGTATTTTGCAATAAACAGTTTAACATGCAATGTAGTTACATAACACGATTATACGTGTTTATTGACTTTTTGTTATAATGGTGTGAATTTGTAGAGAGATTTCCTCGTTAAGAAAATATAATAATGGTCTATGAGGCACCGTTTTACATAATTTAGTACAATTATGTCGTACCTTTGTGTCTTGACTGTTTATATAAATGTTTTGTGTTCAAGTAATTTAGAAATGAAACACTAATAGAAAGAAAGAAAGAAAGGGTCATAAATGACATGTACTTCAAAGTCAAACATACACAGTCACGTGTTTTCATAATATTCTACTATTGGTCCATAATTGTTTGTCACGTGTTTTTTTTTTTTTTTTTTTTTTTTTTTTTGTTTTTTGTAAATATTTCTTTTATTCAAAACTTTTTTCATAAAAATAACAGTAAGATTGAATTATAATACATTGATCTAACCAAATTTTATTTTTAAATTAAAAGATTTTCACTGAATTCTACTGTACATAAGCAGATTTTGGAAAAAAGTTGAAATTTATTGACTTCAATGATCCAATTGGGCCTCACCCAAGATTACATCAGGGTATTTTAAGGTTAATAAAGGTCAAATGAATTAATATGCAAATCACGTTTCCTTATTACATGGTGTTTTATTAAAAAGAAATATAAAAAAGAAATTGATGTCTAGAAAAGCAATAGATATGATTTTTTTTTTAATTTGAAAAAATGTAGGAAAGAGACATAGTTAATAATTGGGTGTTCATTATTGTTCGAATTTTTCAAGGGATGATCATCATGAATATTCAAATCATTACAACATATCTTATATGGTAAACTTGGACGATGCATAAGAGATATTTTGGACATAGTGAATTTGTTATCTTGATGAAAACATCAAAACATTGTAATATGCACAGAAACTTTTTGAATAAGTCTGGTTATTTTTCCCAATTAGGTCAGTAAATTTTACATGAAATTTTGTTATTTTTGAACGATTTTGTTTAATGATGGTGTTTTGTTTTCAAAAAATGGATATGATAAACATTTATGGACTGACAGTTACTCCATTTAAAGAAGTCCATGTATGATTTCGTATCTGCATTTTTCAATAAAACTGAGTGCCATCAATAGGCAAGTCCCACTAAGGTAGTTCTGTGTAGAAGCGTTCACCTAAAACGAGAGGACGTTGGATCGAATTCCGATCAGGTCATGCATAAGAATTTATAAATTTAGATATACTGCTTTCACAACTTTCGATGTACATGTGCATTACGGGGACAGATTATTGGCTGGCTTGTTGTCTGGTGAATGATAAATTAGCACCATAAATAGTTGTCCTGAGTGCGCGCTGATACAAGGCAGGTCATAAATTACACTTGCACATTTTAGCATACACCAACTTGTATTAAATTAATTAATTCTTAAAGATGAAACTTGACAACTTTTTCTCGTCGAGAATTGATAAAAATGATGACGCGACGTTAAAAATCATTTCAAACAAGCAACAGACCAATCACTCGGCAAGCTAACTTACTGAATATTTCACTAGAATCTCTTCTTTGTCCTCTTGGCATTAAAAGGGTTCTGTTATCCCTAATCAGTAATATGGCACTTTGAATCACTCGTTATAAGCAGGACGTTGTCGCATGAGAAATGTAAGCCCTATGAGAACTGCAGGTTCCGTTTCCGGTTTCCGGTAAAACTTGCATTTCTCATGGAAGGGGATATGAGATTTACAAGTCCATGAGATTCACAAGTCTTCAACATTTTCGCTAACAGAGGAAGTAATTCAGCAATATATATATAATAAAACGTATGGATCAAGAAACTACGTTACAAGTATCTTACAAAAACGTGTGTACATCTTGGCTTTATGACATTCTTGATATTTATTTACGTACTGTACGTCTGTAGCGAAATACACCGGGACTTTAAGTTTTCCAATTTTCTTAAATTTTTTTTCTAAATATAAATATATATTAAATTGATGACTTGTAATCAAAATCTATTTGAATCATTTTCTAAAATTTCATTCCTATTAGCTGTAAACAAACAGAATCCTCTAATGTGTTGGTCACATATAACATTTATAATTATTAGCTTGGAGTATGTGCACTGATAAACACACTTGAATGTATAAAAAATTTGCATTGATTGTCCGTCATAAATATCCAAATGTATTTTTAATGGTGTTATTTCTTCCTTACAAAGTCACAAATGACAATTTTTTTTAAAATTCTGTTTAATTTATCGTATTTAACAGTTTTATAAATTGTGTTTACACCATCCGTTTTTTAATGATGTTACAATGTTCTAAAATTAGATCCTGCAGGTCTACATCTGGCTGAGAAATTACTGTTATTTCTATATTTATTTGAGCTTTTGTCATTGAACCAAACATAACATTGTTCATTAGTAACAACATTAAAAATAAGAAGATCAGCACCGTTTGAATTTTTTCCAAGAAAAAATTAATTCAGCTTTAAGAAGCAAAGCATGTGATTGACTATATAAGAAGGTACGTACCAAGATTTGACATGTGACATAGGTTTACTATCCCAGCATTTAAAATTTATTCCATTTGGGTGGATGAGTGCTGTTTTATGTTGACTCAGCAAGATTTCAGATATTTTCTTATTGATCTCAGGAATAATGTAAACTCAAGATCATACTGTACAAGATATTGTGCAAGTTTTTATTGGGGTGCTTAATTTATAAGTGGACACATGTACATTCTTATTTAGAAAATAGATAGATTCCATCCCTCATTATTAATCTGACATTTTCCAATTCTGGAAATATGGAACATAAAGGGCCTGTAAACTTGTCCAAAAATATCCAAAAATACAATTTCATATTCTGAAGATGTGAAATATTTTCTTTAAACAGAAAAACCTAATTAGTACCACACATTTATTAGAAGATACCACATGGTACAGTTGTGAGCCTTAGCAACCATTAAAACCACAAAGCCAATCATACAAACAAGAAGACCACATACTTCTGATAGAAGAGCTTTGGGTTTGTCCCCAAGTAAGACTGCAGTTAGCCTCTAGTGTTTTGTGAGAATATTCTCTAGGTGAATGACAACATGCCTCGATAAAAGTGGAAGAATTTGACTGGGGCATAAAACACCATTTTATGATGGAGGTCAATTCTGAGATGTTGGAGGAATTCAGAGTACCAGAGAAGACTATATCCACCTTATTTAATAGTGACAAATTTTATCACAATAGGAACTGCCTGGGTGTAATTCAAATCTTAGCAATAAGAGTTACATCTGTTATTTAGTGCTTTAAACCACTGAGCTAGCAGTGACAATGTCTCAATACAATAAATTCAGCCAAATCACAAAATGATTTCATTTTAAAAGCCATCTGAAGTTTTGTAAGAATCATTATATGTCACAGATAATGTATTATTATTAACGTGACAGTTAAATATATAATGGAGTGGAATAATGATGTTTAATGTCCAAATCAAGATTCTAACAATTATATCAATCAATTCAGTTCTGGGGTGGAAGAAGGAAACTAAAGTCCCAAGACTTTTGGCAAGATAACTAACAAACTTTTCACACAAGAATCTGCAAAGTGGGAATCTAACCTAGGTGGAGAAAGGTGCTGTGACCCTTAAGCTGCATTTTACACCACCTGGACACCAAGGCCCCTGGTTTCAATTCAGTCTGCAGATAGGACACTTAAATGCATAATGACATAAAATGCAGTTTGTACATAGCTCTTTACAATCTGAATAAAACTGGTAACTTAATTTGGGTTGTTAATAAACATATTGACACTAGGCCCCTGGATTAGGTACTCACTGACAGTGATTGTGTGCCACTGTTTATTTTGTACATGAACAAGCACTTACAAAGGCACCAGTACCAGCCAAACCACACTAAAAATAAATTTCATAGAATTATAGTGCCACCTTGTCAAATTTTTCAAAAATTAAATTCTTTTGACATCTTCAACAAAGCTTATTTATGAATCAAATTACTTTTTTGATTACTGAAAATAATCTACAATAAAAATTCAAACTATTACAGCTTAAATATAAGAAGATGACAAAACTTGAGACATGTAAATCATCTTTCCCCACATCTTAAAAAATAAAAGAATTCAATTAATTTTTTCTCTTTTTTAACATTCATTTATTTTTTATTAAACATATCAAGCAAGTGCAAATTAAGTGGCTGCTGGATGAAGAAAATACAAAAAAAGATTAATTAAACTTTTTCAATATCCCTTTATATATTTTTTTCTGTCAAAATAAATTTAATTTCAAAATGTATTGGTTGTCATAAGTGTTTGACCCAGGCTAGATTAATAATAATAATAATAATATAAATAGTAATTACCAAAGAATGAAAACAATGAAGGGAGACAGTGTATATATATATATATATATATATATATATATATATATATATATATATATATATATATATATATATATATATATATATATATATATATATATATCAAGGTGACTTAATGGGATTTTACCAGGCACACACAGAATAAACATCCATTAACTGGTGAGATATGGTTTCTTACATTTGTGTATACCAGAAGGTGTGATATATGTATGGATGGATTTACAGGTTGTCATATGATAAATAGTACAATCAATTATTCAAGGTGAATTCTTGTCCAACAAATACCAATATAGAACATGAATGTATATAAGTGATAAGACTTTGATAATTATTATCATTATGGCTCTATATTTGCGGATTTGCAGTTGATAAATAAATAATTATGCAATAAATAAATTAATTATGCTATTGAAGACAATCATGTCTGCATTCATTGTGACACTGATTAAACCCTTTTTTCGATTATATATATTTTTTTGTCTGATTGTTTTTTTAAATTGATTTTAGAGTTATTTCTAAAACTTTATTTTAGAAAAGGAAAGGTCAGTTGTCTGGGTTACTACACAGACATTAATACCATTATTATAGATTTTTTTTTTCAGTCTAATAATTCTCATCATAATACAAATTATACAACAGACACACACAATGATATCCTCTGATTTGAGAAGTTCTAACACTATTTTTTCATAAATAAGTAATCAGTTCGTAAGATATTTATGTTTTGTTACTTCTTGATAGTTTTGATACTTTTGCAAAAAAAAAAAAAAAAAAAAAAAAACCAAATGACGACTTGATGAATTCTTACACAGGTTTGAATTCACTTGTCTGCCTTATATAGGTATACCAAATTAATGCAAGTCTCTGAAGTATTTATTGATTTTGCTGGTATTGGCAGTTTAATTGAAATAACCGACTGACAAATTTTATAATATTTTGTCCTGTTTCTTTTTTTTTTTAGAATTCTGGTTTGGTTTGGTAACTAATACACAAACATTGACATTCATGACGGGCTTGATTTACTTGTTAAAACAAGGTTTCCATTTCATGGTTTGAATTGCTGGTAGCAAATTTTTCCAACCAACACTAATTAATTATTTTTAAAAATTACCAAATATGCCTTACTTCAAAAGTCATATTTCATGGACATATTTACTTCAATATTGTTCTGCTTGCATTTATTTACAAAATTGAGGTTTTTTTTAAATTAAAAGGATGTTTTTTTAAATTTTTTTTTCATGGTATCAAATGGCTATCTGTTACCTACCATCACAAACAATATCATGCGTTATACGATGTCATAGTGTCTACCCGTCACTTACAAACAAGAATCATAGAGTCTGTTTCTTACTATCGAGTATATTGACATACAATGGAGTAACTGGGTTGTCATAGTGTCTATCTGTCACCTACCATTACATACAATAGTACTGTGATGTCATAGTGTCTGTCACTTATAATGAAGTACCTTGACATTCAGTGGAGTATTGTGATGTCAGTGTTGATCAGTCATTTTTTAATTGGTTAAAAAGAGATACAAGTGATTGGTTGGTTGTAATGTTAAGGTTGTACCAGCAAATTTTTAGCTATTCACAATGAGAGCAAGTAGTAGGTGACATTATATCGGAAGATTGGTGAGAGATTATGATTATAACACTTTATGTCACCACACCTGATGGTAGTCTGTTGTGTCAATTGATCTAATGGTGGGTGACAGACAGACTATAAATATATATATATATATATATTCATTTTATGTCGGTATACTAGTACCTTAAAGTATTTGACAGACTGACAATATGTCATTTTAATATATCACTATACCAGAAGATTATGGTGGTAGACACATGGTCATTGCAACATGTTATTACTTCACTCTTTCTCACTATACCTAATGGTAAGTGACACATTGTCATTGCAACATGTTATTACTTCACTCTTTCTCACTATAATTAATGTTGGGTAACACATTGTCATTGCAACATGTTATTACTTCACTCTTTGTTACTATGCCTAATTTTGGGTGACATATTGTCATTGCAACATCTTATTTCCTCACTTTTTGTCACTATACCTAATGTTGGGTAACAGTCATTGTCATTGCAACTTGTTATTACTTCACTCTTTGTCACTATATCTAATGGTGGGTGACACATTGTCATTGTGAAATGTTATAACTTCACTCTTTGTCACTATACCCAATGTTTGGTAACAGTCATTGTTATTTCCTCACTCTTTGTCACTATACCTAAGGTTGGGTAACACACTGTCATTGCAACATGTTATTACTTCACTCTTTGTCACTATATCTAATGGTGGTAGACACATTGTCATTGCAACATATTATTACTTCACTCTTTCTCACTATACCTAATGGTGGGTGACACATTTTCATTGCAACATATTATTTCCTCAATATTTGTCACTATACCTTATGGTAGGTGACACAATGTCATTGTGACATGTTATTTCTTCACTTTTTGTCACTATACCTAATGTTGCATAACACATTGTCATTGCAACATGTTAATACTTCACTCTTTGTCACCATACCTAATGGTAGGTGACACATTGTCATTGCAACATGTTATTACTTCACTCTTTGTCACTATACCTAATGGTGGGCGACACATTGTCATTGCAACATGTTATTACTTTACTCTTTGTCACTATATCTAATGGTGGGTGACACATTGTCATTGCAACATGTTATTACTTCACTCATTGTCACTATACCTAATGGTGGGTGACATATTGTCATTGCAACATGTTATGTCTTCACTGTTTGTCACTATACCTGAGAGATTGTCATTGTGACATCTTATTACTCCTCCCTTTGTCACTTTTTCTGATAGTGGTTGACCAAAAAAAAACCTTTTAATCACAAGACCCCACTACTTGTCAGTGTCATATGAAAGTAAGTGACAGATTGTCAATATGCCATCACAGTATATCACTATACCTGAATATTATGACACTACAACATCATATTACTTCACTCTATGTTACTTTACCATAAGTTGGGTGACATTTAGACACTGTGGCATCACAATACTCCCATTCTTTGTGACTATACCCGATGGCAGGTAAAAAAGAGACACTATGACATAATTACAGCCTGTCAGTTTCTATCTATCCTAATAGTAGGTGACAAATAGAAACTATGACATTGTGGTGCTCTACTCTGTCACTATACCCAATAGTGTTTGATAGTCATCATTATATCATTTTACTCCATTTTTTGTCACTATATCATGGTACTCCATTATGGCTCTATGATGTATGGTGTTAGACAGATGGAGACTGTGACATTATAATACTGCATTTTATGTCACTATACTTTTTGGAGGGTGACAAATTTATTCAGCATTAACAATAAATTATTTGGTCATTTTACAATTTGTTTGAGTACTAATTTCCTTCTTCATTATTTGTCCAGTATCTTTTTGAAAATTCATACATAAATAAATTGGATAATGATCATGTAAGTGGTTCTATTATATCATAATATTTCCAGCATGTTTTAAAGAAATAAATATTAACATGTTTTCTTTTTTTATATTTTGAATGTGTTTTCAGTGTACTGTGTTTTTTTCTTGAAATATTTTTTTTTATTCTAGTGAGTAAAAACTTTGTAACTGTTCGACAAAGAACAAGTTCTCAATCTTTCTTGAATAAATTTTCTTTTATTATTGAATCATTCTTATATAACTTACAAATCTTATCACTGCTTCAAGATCATGTCAATATTGCACATAATCTGATAAAACAAAGATGGCCTACAAATGTTTGTCTTTTTCCTTTGCTGTTGATATTAAAAAACAACACATGGCATAATGTTATATAGGTTTTTAGCAGGTTACACATCCCATATTTCGTACTGTCAAAGATTTATATAACCTGAGCCATAGGGTACAGCCTTTCTGATATCATACTGTGATAATGGTTCAAATATGTTACATTGTACTTTTTCTATATAATGTTTATGCAATTTTTTAAAAATTTATATATAGACAAGATAGATAAAAACAATAAAAAGAATAATGTTTGACAAATGAATTAAAAATTCTCATCCAACAATCCTTATCAATGTAACACAGAAACAGTCTACATGTGTGCAGTTTTATAAATCCAACCTGCATTGCTTTCCGGTAAAAATAAATACTGTAAATCAGGAAATTTAGGCAAAAGTTTTATTTTCATGTGCATTTGCAAGAGTCAACATATTAAACTGACAAATAATTATTTTCATATAATTTACTAGCATTTGCACCAACCGTCATTCAAAAAAAAAAAAAATAAAAGTCTAAGAATATTCTTGATACCAAGCCAAAGTTCATGAAGTAACAGAGATAATTTTGGTTCCTTGCACAATAAAAAATGGACCCATGAAAACAAATGCCTTATAAAACTTCCATGTAAGGTCACAGTTACTTAAAAACTGTTTTCAACAAGACTAAATATTCAACTTTATAGACATGTTGAAGTTTAAAGTTGAAATATTGTTTACCTGATTACCCAACCCATGATTAACACTAAATTCAATGCAGTTTGTTAACAAGTAAACTTTGGCAGCCAAAACAATAATATTTATATATAAGTGGCTGCTGGATAACAACAATTATTAAAAAAAACAAAAAAACTTTTAGCAGGTAATTGGAAATATTAAAATCAAATGATTAATCCTTCTGTTAATTAATAAATTAATCTATTGATATTTTTAGGTATAATTTATAAAATAATTTCATTTTTATAAATTTGTTGGTTGTTGTAAGTCTTTGAACCAGGCTACTTTTATCAAAAATATTATTATTATTATTATTATTATTATTAACAAATAATAATCACATTAAGCAGGTTATTAATTATTATTATTTAATTTCTTTTTAGGCTAATACACACCTTATCTTTTTATTATTATTGTAAAGGTTGAAAAAGAAGCATTTTCTTAGACTTGCCCTCTAAATATTGTCACCTGCTTTTAAAGACCACCTGTCTTAAGCAGATACTTTTGCTCTTCTTAACGTAGTCTGAGTTTCCTCTGACCCTACAAACATAGACTGCCTTACGGCTGTGTGTAGGCACAGCCATAAGACAGTATGTGTGTAGGGTCAGAGGAAAATCAGACTATTCCCAATGGTGATCACTGAAAACAGGTTTCACTGTACTTTATTAATACATAATATTATATATATTATATATATTTTAATGATAAATGACTAATAAATTCAACAGAACACATAAATGAAGTGAATGAGTTTAATACTAGTATTAAAATTACCCTGCAACTCATTGGTTCATATAGAATGTTATGATACTTTTAATGACTATTTTAGTTTTACAAAAATTTAATTCAATAAAATGTTAATTTCTAAATTCTAAAAATTTCTAAAACTGAATTATTTCAAATATTTAATAAAAAATCTTTATAAAATTAAGCTTTTTCAAACAAAATGAGTTTCGGCCCTGGTTAGTATGTTAGGACTTAGTGGGAATTTTAGCAGAAAAGCTGTAAATCCCATTAAAACGCATCTACTTTATCCATTAGATTTGTCAGCAAGGCTGCAATGTTGACCATAGTGAGGATTTTTGGAAGAAAAAAAAGTAAAAAAAAGTAAAAGCCATTAAAATTCATCTATCTAGCCATTAGAAATGTCAGCCAGGCCACATATGTGACCTTAGTGGAGTTTTTTTAGAAATCCCATTAAAACGCATCTACAAAATCCATTAGAATTGTCAGCCAGGCTGCAATGTTGACCATAGTGGGAATTTTTAACAGAAAAACAGTAAAAGCCATTAAAATCCATCTATCTAGCCATTAGAAATGTCAGCCAGGCCACATAAGTGACCGTAGTGGGAATTTTTAGCAGAAAAACAGTAAAGGCCATAAAAACACATCTATTTGGCCATTAGAAATGTCAGCCAGGACACATAATTGACCATAGTGGATATTTTTAGTAGAAAAGCTGGAACTCCAATTAAAACGCATCTATTTAGCCATCAGATTTGTCAGCCAGGCCACATAAGTGACCATAGTGGATATTTTTAGTAGAAAAACAGTAAAAGCCATAAAAAACACATCTATTTGGCCATTAGAAATGTCAGCCAAGCCACATATGTGACCTAGGTGGAGTGTTTTAGAAGAAAAGCTGTAAATCCAATTAAAACGCATCTATTTAGCCATGAGATTTGTCAGCCAGGCTGCAATGTTGACCATAGTGGGAATTTTTAACAGAAAAACAGTAAAAGCCATTAAAATTCATCTATGTAACCATTTGAAATCTCAGCCAGGCCACATAAGTGACCGTAGTGGGAATTTTTAGCAGAAAAACAGTAAAGGCCATAAAAACGCATCTATTTGGCCATTAGAAATGTCAGCCAGGACACAATGTTGATCTATTTGGCCATTAGAAATGTCAGCCAGGCCACATAATTGACCATAGTGGATATTTTTAGTAGAAAAACAGTAAAAGCCATAAAAACACATCTATTTGGCCATTAGAAATGTCAGCCAGGCCACATATGTGACCTAAGTGGAGTTTTTTAGAAGAAAAGCTGTAAATCCAGTTAAAACGCATCTATTTAGCCATGAGATTTGTCAGCCAGGCTGCAATGTTGACCATAGTGGGAATTTTTAACAAAAATTTAGTAAAAGCCATTAAAATTCATCTATATAGCCATTAGAAATGTCAGCCAGGCCACATAAGTGACCGTAGTGGGAATTTTTAGCAGAAAAACAGTAAAGGCCATAAAAACGCATCTATTTGGCCATTAGAAATGTCAGCCAGGCCACATAAGTGACTGTAGTGGGAATTTTTAGCAGAAAAACAGTAAGGGCCATAAAAAGGCATCTATTTGGCCATTAGAAATGTCAGCCAGGACACAATGTTGATCTATTTTGCCATTAGAAATGTCAGCCAGGCCACATAAGTGACCATAATGGATATTTTTAGTAGAAAAACAGTAAAAGCCATAAAAACACATCTATTTGGCCATTAGAAATGTCAGCCAGGCCACATAAGTGACCGTAGTGGGAATTTTTAGCAGAAAAACAGTAAAGGCCATAAAAACGCATCTATTTGGCCATTAGAAATGTCAGCCAGGACACAATGTTGATCTATTTTGCCATTAGAAATGTAGCCAGGCCACATAAGTGACCATAGTGGATATTTTTAGTAGAAAAACAGTAAAAGCCATAAAAACACATCTATTTGGCCATTAGAAATGTCAGCCAGGCCACATATGTGACCTAAGTGGAGTTTTTTAGAAGAAAAGCTGTAACTCCAATTAAAACGCATCTATTTAGCCATGAGATTTGTCAGCCAGGCTGCAATGTTGACCATAGTGGGAATTTTTAACAAAAATTTAGTAAAAGCCATTAAAATTCATCTATGTAACCATTTGAAATGTCAGCCAGGCCACATAAGTGACCGTAGTGGGAATTTTTAGCAGAAAAACAGTAAAGGCCATAAAAAGGCATCTATTTGGCCATTAGAAATGTCAGCCAGGACACATAATTGACCATAGTGGATATTTTTAGTAGAAAAACAGTAAAAGCCATAAAAACACATCTATTTGGCCATTAGAAATGTCAGCCAGGCCACATATGTGACCTAAGTGGAGTTTTTTAGAAGAAAAGCTGTAACTCCAATTAAAACGCATCTATTTAGCCATGAGATTTGTCAGCCAGGCTGCAATGTTGACCATAGTGGGAATTCTTAACAGAAAAACAGTAAAAGCCATTAAAATTCATCTATGTAACCATTTGAAATCTCAGCCAGGCCACATAAGTGACCGTAGTGGGAATTTTTAGCAGAAAAACAGTAAAGGCCATAAAAACGCATCTATTTGGCCATTAGAAATGTCAGCCAGGACACAATGTTGATCTATTTGGCCATTAGAAATGTCAGCCAGGCCACATAATTGACCATAGTGGATATTTTTAGTAGAAAAACAGTAAAAGCCATAAAAACACATCTATTTGGCCATTAGAAATGTCAGCCAGGCCACATATGTGACCTAAGTGGAGTTTTTTAGAAGAAAAGCTGTAAATCCAGTTAAAACGCATCTATTTAGCCATGAGATTTGTCAGCCAGGCTGCAATGTTGACCATAGTGGGAATTTTTAACAGAAAAACAGTAAAAGCCATTAAAATTCATCTATGTAACCATTTGAAATCTCAGCCAGGCCACATAAGTGACCGTAGTGGGAATTTTTAGCAGAAAAACAGTAAAGGCCATAAAAACGCATCTATTTGGCCATTAGAAATGTCAGCCAGGACACAATGTTGATCTATTTGGCCATAAGAAATGTCAGCCAGGCCACTTAATTGACCATAGTGGATATTTTTAGTAGAAAAACAGTAAAAGCCATAAAAACACATCTATTTGGCCATTAGAAATGTCAGCCAGGCCACATATGTGACCTAAGTGGAGTTTTTTAGAAGAAAAGCTGTAAATCCAGTTAAAACACATCTATTTAGCCATGAGATTTGTCAGCCAGGCTGCAATGTTGACCATAGTGGGAATTTTTAACAAAAATTTAGTAAAAGCCATTAAAATTCATCTATATAGCCATTAGAAATGTCAGCCAGGCCACATAAGTGACCGTAGTGGGAATTTTTAGCAGAAAAACAGTAAAGGCCATAAAAACGCATCTATTTGGCCATTAGAAATGTCAGCCAGGCCACATAAGTGACTGTAGTGGGAATTTTTAGCAGAAAAACAGTAAGGGCCATAAAAAGGCATCTATTTGGCCATTAGAAATGTCAGCCAGGACACAATGTTGATCTATTTTGCCATTAGAAATGTCAGCCAGGCCACATAAGTGACCATAATGGATATTTTTAGTAGAAAAACAGTAAAAGCCATAAAAACACATCTATTTGGCCATTAGAAATGTCAGCCAGGCCACATAAGTGACCGTAGTGGGAATTTTTAGCAGAAAAACAGTAAAGGCCATAAAAACGCATCTATTTGGCCATTAGAAATGTCAGCCAGGACACAATGTTGATCTATTTTGCCATTAGAAATGTCAGCCAGGCCACATAAGTGACCATAGTGGATATTTTTAGTAGAAAAACAGTAAAAGCCATAAAAACACATCTATTTGGCCATTAGAAATGTCAGCCAGGCCACATATGTGACCTAAGTGGAGTTTTTTAGAAGAAAAGCTGTAACTCCAATTAAAACGCATCTATTTAGCCATGAGATTTGTCAGCCAGGCTGCAATGTTGACCATAGTGGGAATTTTTAACAAAAATTTAGTAAAAGCCATTAAAATTCATCTATATAGCCATTAGAAATGTCAGCCAGGCCACATAAGTGACCGTAGTGGGAATTTTTAGCAGAAAAACAGTAAAGGCCATAAAAAGGCATCTATTTGGCCATTAGAAATGTCAGCCAGGACACATAATTGACCATAGTGGATATTTTTAGTAGAAAAACAGTAAAAGCCATAAAAACACATCTATTTGGCCATTAGAAATATCAGCCAGGCCACATATGTGACCTAAGTGGAGTTTTTAGAAGAAAAGCTGTAAATCCAGTTAAAACGCATCTATTTAGCCATGAGATTTGTCAGCCAGGCTGCAATGTTGACCATAGTGGGAATTTTTAACAAAAATTTAGTAAAAGCCATTAAAATTCATCTATATAGCCATTAGAAATGTCAGCCAGGCCACATAAGTGACCGTAGTGGGAATTTTTAGCAGAAAAACAGTAAAGGCCATAAAAACGCATCTATTTGGCCATTAGAAATGTCAGCCAGGCCACATCAGTGACTGTAGTGGAAATTTTTAGCAGAAAAACAGTAAAGGCCATAAAAACGCATCTATTTGGCCATTAGAAATGTCAGTCAGGCCACATAAGTGACCATAGTGGATATTTTTAACAGAAAAACAGTAAAAGCCATAAAAACTCATCTATTTGGCCATTAGAAATGTCAGCCAGGCCACATGTGACCTAAGTGGAGTTTTTTAGAAGAAAGGTGTAACTCCAAGTAAAACGCATCTATTCATCCATTAGATTTGTCAGTCAGGCTGCAGTGTTGACCATAGTGAGGATTTTTGGAAGAAAAAAAAAGTAAAAGCCATTAAAATTCATCTATGTAGTCATTAGAAATGTCAGCTGAGCCACAATCTTAACTGTTGGGGGAATTTTGGCAGAAAAACGGTAAAAGCCATTAAAATTCATCTATCTAGCCATTAGAAATGTCAGTCAGGCCATATAAGTGACCATAGTGGATATTTTTAGTAAAACAAAACAATAAAAGCCATAAAAACACATCTATTTGGCCATTAGATTTGTCAGTCAGGCTGCAATATTGACCATAGTGGGAATTTTTAACATAAAAACAGTAAAAGCCATTAAAATTCATCTATGTAGCCATTAGAAATGTCAGCCAGGCCACATAAGTGACCGTAGTGGGAATTTTTAGTAGAAAAACAGTAAAGGCCATAAAAACGCATCTATTCGGCCATTAGAAATGTCAGCCAGGATACAATGTTTTTTAAAAGAAAAGCTCTAACTCCAATTACAACGCATCTATTTAGCCATTAGATTTGTCAGCCAGGCTGCGATGTTGACCATAGTGAGGATTTTTGGAAGAAAAAAAAGTAAAAGCCATTAAAATTCATCTATCTAGTCATTAGAAATGTCAGCTAGGCCACATAAGTGACCATAGTGGGTATTTTTAGTAGAAAAACAGTGAAAGCCATAAAAACACTTCTATTTGGCCATTAGAAATGTCAGCCAGGCCAAATATGTGATCTTAGTGGAGTTTTTTAGCAGAAAAGCTGTAAATCCCATTAAAACGCATCTACAAAATCCATTAGAATTGTCAGCCAGGCTGCATTGTTGACCATAGTGGTAATTTTTAACAGAAAAACAGTAAAAGCCATTAACACGCATCTATTTGGCCATTAGAAATGTCAGTCAGGCCACATAAGTGACCATAGTGGATATTTTTAGTAGAAAAACAGTAAAAGCCATAAAAACACATCTATTTGGCCATTAGAAATGTCAGCCAGGCCACATATGTGACCTAAGTGGAGTTTTTTAGAAGAAAAGCTGTAACTCCAATTAAAACGCATCTATTTATCCATTCGATTTGTCAGCCAGGCTGCAATGTTGACCATAGTGAGGATTTTTGAAAGAAAAAAAAGTAAAAGCCATTGAAATTCATCTATTTAGTCATTAGAAATGTCAGCCGAGCCACAATCTTGACTGTGGGGGGAATTGTGGCAGAAAAACGGTAAAAGCCATTAAAATTCATCTATCTAGCCATTAGATTTGTCAGCCAGGCTGCAATGTTGACCATAGTGAGGATTTTTGAAAGAAGAAAAAAGAAAAATGTAAAAGCCATTAAAATGCATCTATTTAGTCATTAGAAATGTCAGTCGATCCACAATCTTGACTGTGGAAGGAACTTTTGGCAGAAAAATGGTAAAAGTCATTAAAATTCATCTATCTATCCATTAGAAATATCAGCCAGGCCACATAAGTGACCTTAGTGGAGTTTTTTAGAAGAAAAGCTGTAAATCCCATTAAAACGCATCTACAAAATCCATTAGAATTGTTGGCCAGGCTGCAATGTTGACCGTAGTGGGAATTTTTAACAGAAAAACAGTAAAAGCCATTAAAACGCATCTATTTGGCCATTGGAAATGTCAGCCAGGACACAATGTTGATCTTAGGGGGAATTTTAGCAGAAAAACAATTAATCCAATTAAAACACAAAAACATAAAATCTCTTCCATGCACCAGTGTAAGTGAGAAATAAAAAAAAAAAAAGAAAAAGAAAAAAAAGAAAAAGAATGGCCTCATTGGGATTTGAACCCTCGACCCTTCGGTTGCTAGAATTGAAAATGAAAAAGGTCGAAAAAAGTGACTTGTACTTTACAGATTTTCATGAAAATTGTCAAACATGTTTCTTCACATAAGAAAATGATGTTTGGAAAAAGAATTCACCTAAATTTATTCATTATTGTAATTTTGGTAAAAAAAAGTACTAGTATTTACATGTATAAAAAATAAACGCAAAAACCCGTCAACTATGTAGGACCTACATTTGGTAGCTATGGCAACCAAAAACACAAATCTGAAAGGCAATGTTCTATAGATGCTTTTGACCAAGTTTGAACAAAAAGTGACCAGAAGTTTGTGAGAAGATGTTGTTTGAAGCAATTATTGACTGACGGATGGATGGACGGACGATGGAGGGTCTGCCTCAGGTGAGCTAAAAATCATGTCCAATGTAAAATTTTAGAAAAGTTGTTATTTATAGATGGTGGATGACACTGTGAATAGTGCTTCCTGGACAATACTTAATTGTGACAAAATCTTTACACATATCCAATGTTTTTTAATTAAAATGATGCTTTTTTTAAATGTATGAATGAGAAAAATTTATTGAAAATTTCAAAAAAATAAAAATGAAATAAAATATGATAACATAAAAAAAGAATTTTGTTCATTTTGATAAATGGATTATTAATAACTAATAGTGAAATTTGTACATGATGGCTTTCCAGAAATCTTACAATCCTATATTGGGGATATTTTCTTATTACCTTGCAAAAAAAACTTTTTCGTCTTTGCTTTGAAATATTTTCAAATATTTTCTTTTCTTTCTTGCTGCTTTTGATGAATTATCCGTAAGTTCATCAGGATATATCCTATAGTTAGAGGATATAAAGCTGACAATCTGTTGGTACTTCAATATTCTTGCATCACCAACATTTTCATACACCTCTCAATAATTTAAGAGTTTTCATTGGCTATTGTTTTTAAATAACAGAATAAACTTACCAATTCAGAGATGTATTTTTTTACATGACTAATATACAAAAAAAACTTTTGTATTTGTAAAGCAATTGTGTGACATCCTAAATTCTACCCATGTTGTCTGTTAGGTAGGAAAAATGTGTTAGAATTTGAAGCAATGCAACAAATTTTTTGAAAGTGACACCCAAAATACCTGACTGTGAAATTCAAAATATATTGGCATATCTACAGTATCCTCAATTGTATTTATAGATATTGTTATTATCAATTAGATTGAAAAAAAGGAAGAAAAAAAAACCATTGTGATTTATATTCACAGTATTTAAAAAAAAAAGATTAAATTTTAATCATACATTGTTTATAGAATAAAGTTTCAGGAATAAAAATTTCATTGTCAGCCAAAAGTGTTAATTAGTTATAACAATTTAAGAGATGAGTGTACTTACTAATGTTTTGAAATGTTAAAATTAATTTAAATTATTCTCCATGACTGAATCAATTATTGAGTAATATAAACAAAATCTAATTTTTTTTTTTTCAAAATTGATAAAAAAAAACCAAAAAAAACAACAAAACAAATCCATTACTTGTCATCCCTGCTCCCCTTGAAGTAGGTATTGATTGTTTCAACATTCAAAATTTAAGAAAATAACAATAATTAATAAACAATGTGCTCATAAATCAAATCACACAATCCTAATTGTAAAATTGATTATCTGCATGTTTTTTTTTTTTAATGTTTGCTCATTTTTCCCAACCCTATGATATCATCAAAATATAAATGTCAGTATATTTCTCAATGGAAATGAAACAACTATATTTGTATCAGTATAAGGACTAAAATCAGCATCCCTGTTTGTGGGTATTTCAACAATTAAATGAAAATTGGATGTTAAAAAAAAGATATAAAAAAGGATTAAACATTCACTTATGCCAATAAGCAAGTATCTATCAATACAACTTTTCAATCTGCTTGTAAATAAATAGGTGTCATATCCAGATTTATAGTGCACAGGTACATGTGCATATCCTGTTCAGACACATTATAATGACTCTTGGTTGACCAGTCCTTGCTCTATTATGTCCTCTTACACTGAGCTTTAAGCTGAGAAATAAAGTTGTAAACCAAACTATTAAAATTATATAGGAATTACACTCAAGAAGAATGTTTAAGATGTTTTAATCTGAATTAATAGCAAGTAAATCGGGCAAAACAAGTGAGCATTTATGGTAACTAAGGCTTCCATGTTTACAGAAAATTGTAAATCTTTACAGGATTGGCATTAAACAAAATGATGCCATTTATATGATCGATGCGTAAAATGTGTTGATTTTTGTTAGTGCACCAAGCATAAATGTTGCTCTTTGAATGGCCTTCTGCACATGACACATGCTTTAAAAATAAACAAGTGCTCGGTTGGTGTAAAAATCATGGGTAAATTAAAGTACCAAAGTCAATTTACCATAAATATCACAATATAATTTATTTGTTTATAACAGAGCATTTGCATTAACTAATATATAAGTTTATCAGTGTCAAAATGACACAACCGTTTACATGTGTGTAGCGGTCTGGGTAGCTCAGTGGTAGAGCACTCGCCTATAGTGCGGGAGGTCCCGGGTACGATCCCCGGTCCGACCCTGCATTTTTCTCCTTCCTGTTACAGTTTGGTGGCCAGTGTGGCCCTCGGAAGTGATGGACTGACATATATTCAGCCGTATAAAGTCCATCTGAGGGAATTTGGGGTGAGATTTCCCATAGGATCATGGGAAACTCAAGAATAACAGGGGAGGAATGTAGCGGTCTGGGTAGCTCAGTGGTAGAGCACTCGCCTATAGTGCGGGAGGTCCCGGATTCGATCCCCAGTCCGACCCTGCATTTTTTCTCCCTCTTGTTACATGTGTAAATGTGGAAGCATGAATGGTTACACTAATGAAAATAGAAAAAAATAATGAAATCTGATATTAACAAACATATATATATCTTGATTTTAAAAATCAGTGATAACTTGACACTTTGTAGTTGGGGCAATAATCATTTATGATACGACCTCAGTGAATTTCAAAAGTCTGTGCATTGTCTCCCATTTGATACGTTTAACCTATATTTGATATTCATTAAATATGCATTGCAAAATAATAATGGCCGACATTATTCACACGTACGGTAGAATAACGCATGTTGTTGGCTGGCATTATTTACACGTACGCATGCGCAGTACGATAACTTATATCAGCCGTATACGGACAAGGTGTATGTTCAATGAAGTAAATCGGACTATTTAATACACTTATTATTGTAGAGAACACTTAGCCATGAAGAGTTATTATATGCAATATTATATAAATTATATAATAATTATTGATATATTTATTTATTTATCATATTGCTAATGAATATTTTTGTAATATTTGTATAATATTGCGTTTAATAACTTGTTTAATACTATAGAGAACATTTGAAATGTGGAAATGGGGTAAATTCAGATGTTCTAAGCATTTTACCAAATGTGCTCTCATTTCTTGTTGATAAAAGAAGAAAGTTGCCGGATCTTGTAATAATTTTTTTTAAATTTTAACTAGTGTATATCAATTATTTTTTTAAATTCTATATATAACATTTTTAATATAATTAGTATTGTCGTTATCAAATTTTTCACGTTTAATAATCTATTTATTGGTTTTTATAATATTTTAATGATTTATTTTTAATCTTACCTAGTATATTACACATAATTATTTTATTATCATTCATGATTATTTTATTATTATACATAATAATCTTTTAATTCTATACATATTGTCGTTATCAAACTTTTTATTTAATAATAACTTTTTATTTAAATAATTATTTTATCTTAGTATATTAGACATAATTATATTATTATTATACATGATTTTTTTTTATTATTATTTTTTTTTTATTATTATACATGATTATTGTATTATTATAAATAACAATTTTTTAATTCTATACATATTGTCGTCATCAAACCATCTTAAATGGTTTTATTAGTTTGATAATTTATTTCATGTATTCTTATATTACTCATCGTATCGTATTAAATCATTGGACCATAGGTCCGATATACTTCATTGAACATACACCTTGTCCGTATACGGCTGATATAAGTTATCGTACTGCGCATGCGTACGTGTAAATAATGCCAGCCAACAACATACGTTATTCAACCGTACGTGTGAATAATCACTCCGAATAATAATATACATAGCAAAAATTTACTTATTTCTGAGACAGTAAACTGCACTGGCATCATAGTCGAACAAAAGCTCCTTAGAGCTTATGTTATTTGTTATTTAAATTTTTCGACTTTAAATAAAGATTTATTATTATTATTATTATTATCATTATGGCTTTCAAAGCCCTGCCTTATTCATGTTAATTAAAGCCTTGCAATGGATATATGTATTTTTGTCTTCATCAAATTCTTTACTAGCTAGCTAGCTAGCTTTGACACATAACTTTTGTATTTTTATTACTATGAAAAATAAACTATAAATATTGCTCACACAGGCAAGATGCGAGCACCTAATTAACTGTGTTACTTCGGGCAACGGATTAACTTATTGATAAAAGGGGTGTTTCTACTTTCATTTTCGTTTTGCTTGCAGTCCAAAGGGAACGGTTTGTATATATTTGCTTTTGTGCATTCATACATCCATTTAATACGTTTTATTGATGAATGAAACAAACCCAAACAGTTTACACAGCTGTCAGGGCAGGTAAATGGAAAAATGCATATATTTCTTCACTGGAAACGATGAAAGTCTACATTTCACCGTCTTCCGCCTACCATTTCTCATACCGGAAAAGAACCTAAACATTGCGCATGCGTGCTTGTATTTCTCATAAGACTGACAGATCTCACGCTACAACGTAACTAAGGATATATAATAATATCCGAATCAAAAGGGAGATAACTCTTACTCTCTTATTGCTATCCGTCGTTGTGTGACTATATGTCGACCTGTATGTTACAGTTAACATTAGTGATAAAATCATTGTATGAAGGTTTCTTGTGTTAATTTTATACAGAGAAACCTGTATATAAAGACACACATAGGGGCTAAGAATTACAGTGTTTACAGAAATACAGTCTTCATACTGCGATTCTTGGTTGAATTAGAAAACGAAAGAAAGCTAATTACTTATGTTAATAGACAGGTGTTTCTTCTATATATTCTTATTATCATCATCATAATTATTATTATTATTATTATTATTATTATTATTATTATTATTATTATTATTATATCATCATTATCAATATTATTATTATTATTATTATTATTATTATTATTATTATTATTATTATTATTATTATTATTATCAGCTTACTTGCAAGGAACCAGTGTACACCAAACAATGTATACAACATGCTTTGTGTGTGTGTGTGTGTGTGTGTGTGTGTGTGTGTGTGTGTGTGTGTGTGTTTGTGAGAGAAATCTTCCAATCGACGTAATCAGTTCAGAGTTGATAGAATTGACTAATTACCAATCATTATTGGATGGTGGTGGAAAACTTAGAAATAAAGTTCAAATTCTGACTCAATGGATTTTTAGTGTAATTTTAATCACTAATGGGAATATTTTACTTGGAAACAGAATGTGTCTGCGGCAAGTTTCTGTTTTATTTATTTTTACGTTGTTGACTTTATTCACGTACGTTTTTATTTGTCATTCTTTAACTTAACTCAGTTATAACCAATTAAACCCTCGAGTCAGGACCAAAAACTCCCAAATACACGCTTAACTTAACTCAGTTATAGCCAATAAACCCTCGAGTCAGGACTAAAAACTCCCAAATACACGCTTAACTTAACTCAGTTATAGCCAATAAACCCTCGAGTCAGGACTAAAAACTCCCAAATACACGCTTAACTTAACTCAGTTATAGCCAATAAACCCTCGAGTCAGGACCAAAAACTCCCAAATACACGCTTAACTTAACTCAGTTATAGCCAATAAACCCTCGAGTCAGGAACAAATACTCCCAAATACACGCTAAACTTAACTCAGTTATAGCCAATAAACCCTCAAGTCAGGACCAAAAACTCCCAAATACACGCTTAACTTTACTCAGTTATAGCCAATAAGCGCTCGAGTCAGGACCAAAAACTCCCAAATACACGCTTAACTTAACTCAGTTATAGCCAATAAACCCTTGAGTCAGGACCAAAAACTCCCAAATACACGCTTAACTTAACTCAGTTATAGCTAATAAACCCTTGAGTTAGGACCAAAAACTCCTAAATACACGCTTAACTTAACTCAGTTATAGCCAATAAACCCTCGAGTCAGGACAAAAAATTCCCAAATACACGCTTAACTTAACTCAGTTATAGCCAATAAACCCTCGACTCAGGACCAAAAACTCCCAAATACACGCTTAACTTAACTCAGTTATAGCCAATAAACGCTCAAGTCAGGACCAAAAACTCCCAAATACACGCTTAACTTAACTCAGTTATAGCCAATCAACCCTCGAGTCAGGAACAAATACTCCCAAATACACGCTAAACTTAACTCAGTTATAGCCAATAAACCCTCAAGTCAGGACCAAAAACTCCCAAATACACGCTTAACTTAACTCAGTTATAGCCAATAAACCCTCAAGTCAGGACCAAAAACTCCCAAATACACGCTTAACTTAACTAAGTTATAGCCAATAAACCCTCAAGTCAGGACCAAAAACTCCCAAATACACGCTTAACTTTACTCAGTTATAGCCAATAAACCCTCGAGTCAGGACCAAAAACTCCCAAATACACGCTTAACTTAACTCAGTTATAGCCAATAAACCCTCGACTCAGGACCAAAAACTCCCAAAAACACGCTTGACTTAACTCAGTTATAGCCAATAAACCCTCGAGTCAGGACCAAATACTCCCAAATACAGGCTAAACTTAACTCAGTTATAGCCAATAAACCCTCAAGTCAGGACCAAAAACTCCCAAATACACGCTTAACTTAACTCAGTTATAGCCAATAAACCCTCGAGTCAGGACCAAAAACTCCCAAATACACGCTTAACTTAACTCAGTTATAGCCAATAAACCCTCGACTCAGGACCAAAAACTCCCAAATACACGCTTAACTTAACTCAGTTATAGCCAATCAACCCTCGAGTCAGGAACAAATACTCCCAAATACACGCTAAACTTAACTCAGTTATAGCCAATAAACCCTCAAGTCAGGACCAAAAACTCCCAAATACACGCTTAACTTAACTCAGTTATAGCCAATAAACCCTCAAGTCAGGACCAAAAACTCCCAAATACACGCTTAACTTAACTAAGTTATAGCCAATAAACCCTCAAGTCAGGACCAAAAACTCCCAAATACACGCTTAACTTTACTCAGTTATAGCCAATAAACCCTCGAGTCAGGACCAAAAACTCCCAAATACACGCTTAACTTAACTCAGTTATAGCCAATAAACCCTCGACTCAGGACCAAAAACTCCCAAATACACGCTTGACTTAACTCAGTTATAGCCAATAAACCCTCGAGTCAGGACCAAATACTCCCAAATACAGGCTAAACTTAACTCAGTTATAGCCAATAAACCCTCAAGTCAGGACAAAAAACTCCCAAATACACGCTTAATTTAACTCAGTTATAGCCAATAAACCCTCGAGTCAGGACCAAAAACTCCCAAATACACGCCTAACTTAACTCAGTTATAGCCAATAAACCCTCGACTCAGGACCAAAAACTCCCAAATACACGCTTAACTTAACTCAGTTATAACCAATAAACCCTCGAGTCAGGACCAAAAACTCCCAAATACACGCTTAACTTAACTCAGTTATAACCAATAAACCCTCGAGTCAGGACCAAAAACTCCCAAATACACGCTTAACTTAACTCAGTTATAGCCAATAAACCCTCGAGTCAGGACCAAAAACTCCCAAATACACGCTTAACTTAACTCAGTTATAGCCAATAAACCCTCGACTCAGGACCAAAAACTCCCAAATACACGCTTAACTTAACTCAGTTATAGCCAATAAACCCTCGACTCAGGACCAAAAACTCCCAAATACACGCTTAACAAACAATATTTGTTATTAACCATATATAATAACTAATAAACTTAAGTATTTATATACAATGAATAAAAAATAACATTTCGACATTAAACAAATAAAATCGTGAAGTTCTATAAATAAATAGATAAATAAATAAACAAATAAATAAATAAATAAATAAATAAATAAATAAATAAATAAATAAATAAATAAATAAATAAATAAATAAATAAATAAATAAATAAATGCATTGATAAATGCTGTTTTCCAAATTTCAGAAAATTTGAAGACTTTTTAATTTTGGGGATTTACATACTTGATCTATAGAATGAGATATTTTCTCTTAAAGGGATTTATCAATTCAACATGCTAATTCTGTTTTTGCTTAAAACCACCAAAATGAAAGGTTATCATTTAAATAGTTTGTTTTTAGGTACCTTTTAATTCATAAATCAATTTTATGATGCTACTAACCTCGATAGAAGGTTAATATAATTCAAATGATTTGATTAACACAAGAATAAAATGTACGTCATTGAAAAATAAACTAATGGACCACTTGACTTCTTGTACCATGTCACAAGCTTCTTGAATAAATACATACTAAATCGGTTTAGGGCAACGTTTATAGGGGACCAATTGACACTGTTTTATGGCCTAGAAATCGCCCAATGGATTCTTCTTTTTGTAATAAGATAATTTTAATGTGGATGATTTGAATTAATAAACCCAAAGTAAACAAAAAATCAAACGAAAATTTGACATTTGGAAGGAACAAAATAAATTTACTTCTGTATGATAAAATGACACATGTTTTATAAAACGTAAAGTCCATGTACATGTGTATCTCCATCTCAGCAAATCAATACGGTCATGTCGTCCACACTTTTATGTGGAGTAACTTTTGATAAACCTACTGCGGTATATATCTATTGTATTGTATGGTTTCTATAATGTTTACCGGTTGTTTATCTATAAATTCTTGTTGTTTCTTGGTCTAAGTGGCATTGGCTTTTGCCAAGGAAACGTTTTATAACAATTTGTTTTACATTTTCTTCAAGGACTCATTTCCAGGTTTTTTCTGAAGTACAAACATACATACATACATACATACATACATACATACATACATATCTTACAGAATTTCCCGCCATTTTTACTGAACATTACCTTATATTGTACAGCTACTCTAGCGTATGGAAACAGACATGTACAGCAGGCGGAGTCTCTTAAATCTAAGCTTTGAATATTTTGTATTTTGTGTAAATCAAAAATTTTACGTAAAATAGAGACATCAACATAGATTTGACAACGTCGGCGCTAGACAATGAATGGACAAATTCATATAAATAGAATAAAAACACAATATATAAATAAAGATAAAATACCCGCGAAAAGTCTTATTTGTTGATATTATTGTGTAAAGCAGATAATGACGACAATGAATTTTAATTTGACATTTAAATTTTATAGACATTTTAACTCGACTCAATTGTAGCTACATCATTTGCATAATCTTCTTTTATTGCCATGTAAACGAAATAAAATACAAATAAGATGATTAAATAAAATATTGTAAAGATTTAAATTTTATACCAAGTTATCTGATCTGAAGTACGTGGAAGATACGTGTATCTGTAAAAAAAGTTCAACAGTTGCTGAATGAAAGAAATTTTCGAATCAACACTCAAAAGAGTTACTTCCCTTTATACACATAATCTCATTTATCAAGAGGGTCACGTGCGCGAAGGTTATTGAAAATTTGTTAATATACTTAAGATTGAAACCAGAAACATATATTACATATATATGCCTCTGTTGGAACTTGTCAGGCTGGTGAACAATACATTGAATTAGGTGTTAAACGAAATATTTTATAAAAGAAGAACTTAAAATATCATGAAGTTAAAAAGAAAAGAATCCGGTGAAAAATAGTAATTAAAAAATTGGCAACGTGTTTAGCAATGGTTGTTAAATTAACTATCGGAGAATGACGATCAAAAATATATACTTATCTAATTTATCATTTGTAGCTATGACACCAATGACAAATAAAAAAAATCGTGTAGATTATTTAAAAAAAAAAAAAAATAGTTTTATTTTTATTTAGTTTTTTGTTTTTTGCTGAGGTGATGATAACCATGATATACTCAACAAAGGCCAGTATGTTTATATAAATAAATAAATAAATAAATAAATAAATAAATAAATAAATAAATAAATAAAGGAAAACACCATGTAACCGGTTACAGCCAACAAAACCAAGGACACGATAAAGATTAAAACAGTGAACAAAGCAAGATAATCATTCGAACATTAATGAGAAAAAACAACGCAAATACTCAGTTTTGATGGCACTGGCGTAAAAATCCGAGTTTAAGTACACAAAAATATCAACAATAATAAAAACACAAACATAAAAAAGACAAGCTGTATGTAAATCGGTAATTTTATTTGGAGATTGACAACATACATGTATATGTTAATAGCTGTTTATCACAGGAGGGTATTGTTAAAACTATTGATATCTTATCAGTTTTAACAACATGACCAAACTGAATTAAAAGTAATCTAGAATTCATACAGCTCTAATTAACATTATGTTAATAACACGTGGTATTCATATTAGGTGGTGAACTTTTCTTCTAAAGATTTTTTTATTTCTACATGGATCGACTTTCATTATGCATATCATTTAAAAACCATCTTGATGGCTGTAGAAGATAATTCAAAATATCAAACATGAATTAACACAGGTTCCGTTATTTCATTAAAGTGTAATTTGGGATATTTCCAAGTTATCCAAAAATTCGGAGAAAATTTGAAATGAGAAGAATGTTCAATGTAATGAGTGTTAAATAAATCGTCTTGAAATATATGTGACATGTCTAAAGACAACAATGCATAACTTACATTTTTGACGTTCGAAGAAAATCGTCATAAAATCGGAAACACCTGTTGTTATTGTTATAATTATCATAATCCATATTTATTTTTATATTTAATTTGTATATCTGGATATTTAAAAATCAATATATTAGAGATGTGGACTAGCAGAGGCCTCCCGATTTGAGTTGTGACAATTGGCTTTTGGACAGACAGTGTCAAGAAGTTTACTTTTGACATTGTTTGATAGACAGTGGCCCAACTACTGATTTTTGGACTTTATAATTAATAGAAGAAAGAAAAAAAATGCCATCATTTTCCACGTACTTTGCAACTTCTGCAATATGCTATCTAAACAACTGTTATGAGTTTGCGTTTTAATTCATGTCGTATCATATTTAACCATACCAACAAAATAGAACAAATTAACATCAAAAGTTTGAAAGAGCACCTTGTTGAGGATACTGGTCAACAACATGTTAAAGATACCAGTATATAGTTTTTAAGGATACCAGTATATAGTTTAAACATCTTCTTAGCCTAGTATACTGGTCAACAAAATGGTAGAAATATAAGTATAAGTTTTTATAAACATTTAACGATTTTAGGTTTTGATCAAGAATTGCTTGAAACTGCATTTAAGTAACAGCAATGAAACAAACGCAATATTTGGGTATTTTTTTCACCACTAAGACACGGTATACACAGCTCGAATGATATCTATATGGCGGTGATTTAATACCCCCTTGCCCTACGGAAGTTTTAAATACCAAAAATTTAATATACCCAGCTTTACGTTTGAAATAAATACTAAATGGTTTCTGTTAAATATGACATTTGTGATTTTGAATTAGTTGAAATTAAAAGATTCTATATATCTCAGATAAAATACACGTGTTTTGTCGCCAACACACTCGGACTCGAAGTAAAAATATCAGTAAGAAATTCTTTGTTAGTAATCACGGGTTATATCGATCCGAATTTTATCTGACAATAATATCGCAATAATTTATACATTAATATCTTATTTCAAATTTGGCAACCGATTGTGAGTATTTATTTCAAATATTATTTCAGGTTTTTGTAATATTTTCGCATTTAAAATAACCTTTTCTAGGAGAGAGGCGTATCATATCGCCCGTAATATGATCTTTTTTGAGCTGTGTTCACTGAAAGCGGTGATCGTCAAAATGGTGTTTATATCGCCGACAAGGTTCATCTGATTCTCAAGTAGATTCCGTAACACTGTTTAATCACATCACAATGTTTTAGTTGTTCATGACGAGAGCACGGTTATTAATTTGTTACATGGTCTGGCGTATACTAGCGCACGCTCATGAGGACATAATGTCCTTTTAATTCTGAGCGACAGGTCTCAAATTTTAAGTTTTAAGAGGCGGCCGACGATTGCCGGATCCCATGCTCTTGAGACGAACGCTTAACCAATGAGCCACCGAGAAAGTAGACTCTTACGTAGAATACTATAATCAATATCTCTGAAAAATCAAACATGTCTATTTCCATAATTTCTGTGACTCGTTTTGTTGTATGTTAACTATGGTCACGTGTAATCGTTTGACAATACGATGTTAAATCATGTTTGACACGGTGTGTTTATGTTAACCATGGTTACATATAATCGTTTGACAGTACGATGTTAAATCATGTTTGACTCGGTTTGTTGTATGTTAACTATGGTTACATATAATCGTTTGACAGTACGATGTTAAATCATATTTGGCTCGGTTTGTTGTATGTTAACTATGGTTACATATAATCGTTTGACAGTACGATGTTAAATCATGTTTGACTCGGTTTGTTGTATGTTAACTATGGTTACATGTAATCAATTGACAATACGATGTTAAATCATGTTTGACTCGGTTTGTTGTATGTTAACCATGGTTACATGTAATCGTTTGACAATACGATGTTAAATCATGTTTGACTCGGTGTGTTGTATGTTAACTATGGTTACATATAATCGTTTGACAGTACGATGTTAAATCATGTTTTACTCGGTTTGTTGTATGTTAACTGTGGTTTCATGTAGTCGTTGGACAATACGATGTTAAATCATATTTGACTCGGTTTGTTGTATGTTACCTATGGTTACATGTAATCGTTTGACAATACGATGTTAAATCATGTTCGACTCGCTTTGTTGTATGTTAACTATGGTTACATGTAATCAATTGACAATATGATGTTAAATCATGTTTGACTCGGTTTGTTGTATGTTTACTATGGTTACATGTAATCGTTTGACAATACGATGTTAAATCATGTTTGACTCGCTTTGTTGTATGTTACCAATGGTTACATGTTATCGTTTGACAATACGATGTTAAATCATGTTTGACTCGCTTTGTTGTATGTTACCTATGGTTACATGTAATCGTTTGACAATACGATGTTAAATCATGTTCGACTCGCTTTGTTGTGTGGTAACTATGGTTACATGTAATCGTTTGACAATACGATGTTAAATCATATTTGACTTGTTGTGTTGTCTGTTCACCATGATTACAAGTAATCGTTTGACAAAACGATGTTAAATCATATTTGACTCGGTTTGTTGTATGTTAACTATGGTTTCTTGTAATCTTTTGACAATATGATGTTAAATCATGTTTGACTCGGTTTGTTGGATGTTAACTATGGTTACATTCAATCGTTTGACAATACGATGTTAAATCATGTTTGACTCGGTTTGTTGTATGTTTACTATGGTTACATGTAATCGTTTGACAATACGATGTTAAATCATGTTTGACTCGGTTTGTTGTATGTTAACTATGGTTTCATGTAATCGTTGGACAATGCCATGTTAAATCATGTTTGACTCGGTTTGTTGTGTGGTAACTATGGTTACATGTAATCGTTTGACAATACGATGTTAAATCATATTTGACTTGTTGTGTTGTCTGTTCACCATGATTACAAGTAATCGTTTGACAAAACGATGTTAAATCATATTTGACTCGGTTTGTTGTATGTTAACTATGGTTTCTTGTAATCTTTTGACAATATGATGTTAAATCATGTTTGACTCGGTTTGTTGGATGTTAACTATGGTTACATTCAATCGTTTGACAATACGATGTTAAATCATGTTTGACTCGGTTTGTTGTATGTTTTCTATGGTTACATGTAATCGTTTGACAATACGATGTTAAATCATGTTTGACTCGGTTTGTTGTATGTTAACTATGGTTTCATGTAATCGTTGGACAATGCCATGTTAAATCATGTTTGACTCGGTTTGTTGTCTGTTCACCATGGTTACATGTAATCGTTTGAAAATATGATGTTAAATCATGTTTGACTCGTTTTGTTGTATGTTAACTATGGTTACATGTAATCGTTTGACAATATGATGTTAAATCATGTTTGACTCGGTTTGTTGTATGTTAAGTATGGTTTCATGTAATCGTTTGACAATACGATGATAAATCATGTTTGACTCGGTTTGTTGTATGTTAACTATGGTTACATATAATCGTTTGACAGTACGATGTTAAATCATGTTTTACTCGGTTTGTTGTATGTTAACTGTGGTTTCATGTAGTCGTTGGACAATACGATGTTAAATCATGTTTGACTCGGTTTGTTGGATTTTAACTATGGTTACATGTAATCGTTTGACAATACGATGTTAAATCATGTTTGACTCGGTGTGTTGTATGTTACCAATGGTTACATGTAATCGTTTGACAATATGATGTTAAATCATTTTTGACTCGGTTTGTTGTATGTTAACTACGGTTTTTATGTAATCGTTTGACATACCATGTTAAATCATATTTGACTCGGTTTGTTGTATGTTAACTATGGTTTCATGTAATCGTTTGACAATATGATGTTTAATCATGTTTGACTCGGTTTGTTGTATGTTACCTATGGTTACATGTAATCGTTTGACAATACGTCTGACAAAAAAATCATCTATTTGACAAACTCTATTTAACTAAACTGCTTGACATTTTTACTTAAAAGGTTTTAATTTTTGTACAAAATTGACGATTAATCATTAATTCTAAATTCTGTTTTCGTTGCAATATTTTTAAAAGTTTATTTCCAATACATGTAATTTGTGTATTTAATAATGCTGTCATGTGCTTCATATGAACTGTATTATTTCCAAAAAAGGAAATAAATAAATAAATAAAATAAATAAATAAATAAATAAAGACCGTTACTTTCTCTATTCATCTTAATTGACGATTTTTTTAGAATATTTGACTGTACATTTACTTAAGTGTATAATATTGTACCGGTTGTATTTATGGGACAATTGTGGAAACAGTTAATCCGCTAACTTGTTCATTAAAAGTGAATTTTATACCCTCATCCTAGCCATCGGGACCAGTCGTACAAAGCCCCGTGTACGTAAACAGTTGGTAACTGATCATTTGTATTTCCTCTATTAAGCAATGTGTTTTCATGATCAATTTCTCAGATAAAATGATTAATGCATTCAATAGTTACTTATATCAATAAAAAAGATAAAGTGGAAATTATTATTTGTCATAAAATTTAAAATTTCGCCACTAGTTCGGTTCAACTGACGTATCTGGTCCCTGAAATACACGTTATGTAAATCTATAAACAGTTAATTAATCACTGTTATAAGGTATATACTGGTAAGATATAATGTACAACCGGCGATTTGTCTTCGCCGAGATATAACACAGGGGTTCCTTGTATCAAATCATACATGATCTCAAGAGTGATTGTTTGAATTGAAATAAAAAATGATTTCATTCAAGATAAATTTATGGCACAGATATTTTCTTTTCTTTTCTTTTTGTTTGAAAAAAACGTCTGTAGCTATCAAATGAACGAAACTATGAATAAGAGGACACGTGTTTTCATGAATAATCGTGGTCATAGTTCACGGTTCAGTAATCACACATCCAAACATTTGCGTCTCGGGTACGTTAACCGTACGACTATATAATTTTTTTCAGTCACGTGATTTAATTTGAGTGCATGTAAAATTCAACACACGATATAATTTTACATCAAATCAGCTCTGATGCCACTTACATATATACATATCATCTGAATAGATTTTTAAACGGAAACAGACTATTTTATTTCATTTTAATGAATCTGAAAGTCAGTTTTATCGCGTTTGTGATTTCCATTAGAGGTGTCACGACACATCATGACATGCACACACACACACACACACACACACACACACACACACACACACATATATATATATATATATATATATATATATATATCACGCGTACTTAAGTAACGTTTTCTTCACAAGTATAGAAGATTTTTTTAAATTTTAATGAATCGTTGTCGCATATTTAATGGTGCAAAGTGCTAGTTTGTCATTTATCTAAACTTGTAATTTTTAATCGAGTGGTTAAGAAGTTGTTACTTAAACTTGAGATTTCATAAATATAGATATGAATATAGATATAAATATAAAAACAAGAATTCCACGGATTTAAATGTCTCACCTAGTTAGTTTTTAATCGAGAAGAAAATAAATTACTTTAACATAAACTTTCACGTTTTGACACACCACTGCCGCCTACGACGACACCGGAAAAGTAACATCAAATCCCGCCTTATGACAATGCCAGGCTCGACAAAAATGATATGAGATATATAATCATACTCTATGAAAACTAGGTCATTTTTCTGGAAGTAAAGACTCTTTTATTTGGGAACAAATGCTGTATAAAAAAAAAAAAAATAAAAATAATAATAATAATAATAATAATTATTATTATTATTATTATTATTATTATTTTCCCAAAACTATTTTGTAATTTTATTCAAATATAAGAAAAAAAAGTCTCAAAATTTTTAAATGTAAGAAGTAATACGGTTTGTGTTCAGTTTGAATCGTATATCAGTGAGTTCTTAATTACTGTTTTCAGCATTCAAATTTACGAGAATCACGTGATCTTAGATCCGCTAATACAGGCGTATAAGTTACATCTTAAACTGAAAGTTTGAATAAATATAACTTATAGTTGTATCATATGAATAAATTTAATTTGTGTTATGAATAATCGTTTTTATATGAATTATGGAAAATTACAAGTTATCAATAATTTAATATTTTATAGGATTTAGCGACATATATCATTACAAATTTAAACTTTCATCGTTTTAAATTATGAGCAGCATTTGATATAAATTTTCTTTTTTAATTGATCAATTTGAATAAACCATCCCTTTTTACTGAGACTTATATGTCTAGATGTATTGTTCTAAATTAAGAAAGATTGTATGTTATAAATCTCATCAGTTTTTTGTGGAGTTTAATAACACATCTTTTTGTAAGAGTGATATTAGTTTTAACCTTTGACAATGGACAGTTATAAGATAAGTTAACGCTATATGAGGACATTTACATGTTTGTGTTTCGATAGCCCTATGACTTGAGTGACTCTAGCGCCAGACAATGAATCGTAGATCTCTCAACTTTGGTTTCAGACCCACTACAAACAGTTCATAGTTTGAGAAAGTTTTAGAATCCTGCGGCAAAATGTCGGTTAGTTTTCTACGGGCGCCTTGCTTTCCTCACCAGTCTCTGATCTGACTGTCTCGTTATATATCAAGTGCAATAATTTTGACAGGGGCATCCACTCAATCATCCCAGACCTGACCGTCAATAATTCTGGAAAGGGGCTTAACTTTACTCCCAACTGACCTCCTTGATGCAAGTGCAATACTTTTGACAAAGCTGACAACACCATTACTCCGTCTCCGTCCAACATTCTATAACTGACCGTCTCAGTGTAAATGCAGTAATCTTGTCAGGGGACTAAAACAGTATCACTCCACTCAACTCCACTTCACCATCACAGACGGGCCCAGTTTCACAATCATTCACTCATCTGAGTGTACACTCAACTCAAATATACCCAATTTTTATTTCATCAATATTTTCAAAAATTTCAGTTTTATAAGACAATGCTTTGTTTTGTTCAACAAACCAACACTAAAATATTTAACAGTAGATATTCAACTGTGAAATATCCTAAAAATTGACATTGAAATATTTCCTAATTTGGGGTAAGTGTACATTCAGTTGAGTTAATGGTTGTGAAACTGGGGCATGACCGTCAATACTCTCTAACAGGACCTAAAACAATGGTATTCCATTATTCAAAGTCATCAGTTCTACACCGCACAACACACAGCACCACACCATACCATACCACACCCCAATTCTTTACTCCCTACACTCAACTCCAAAACCAAACTCTAATTTACACTATTTCACGCCCCACTCTTCACTTCACACCACTCCAGTCCACTCCACTCCACTCTCATCTCAGCATCACACCGCTATTCCACACTACTACACTTAACTCTTTGCATTGTCACAAGTTTGATATATAAGATGTAACAAATTTGTATTGGGCCTCAAAACTTGTTCCGTACCATAAAAAGATGTCATGTATTTATTTAAACTCTTATTTCATATAATTTTGCAGAATTAGTTCATGACTCTAACCATATACTAAGAAAATTTATGAAAAATAACTCGAGCGACATGACAATATTATTTCGTTGACGACAAAATCTTTCCCCGGTGGTAAAGCTATACACGGGGGGCTTAACTTACCGGATTTGATTTATGATGTTAAATGATTAACCAAGCGGTTATACAGAAAAAAACCCGACTTTATAGTACTCATCATCACACAATGCTTAAGTTTACAAGCATATCATTTCATTTGAATTTTCTTTAGACTTTTTAATACAAAAACTAATATATTACATAAATAATAAACTGACAAGCAAGTCATTATAGTTTCTTTAATCCCTTTAAAATGACAAGGTGCATTGAAAGCAGCCATGTTTATTTACCCTCAACATAAGATCAATTTTGGGACAAAAGTTATACTTCCTAATTTTTTATATAATTTTTGTGTTTATTAGCATACAAAATGATTTTTGACTTTGTTTTTTTAGTTTGATAAAATTTATGTTAAATTTTTAAAGTTATCGAAAATGAGGGAAATACCTAACAGAGTGTCATCTGTCGAAACATGGCTTTATCAGAATATTAATTAAATCCACAGTAATTGTAAATATTCGTCATAATCTGTGACAAAAGATTAAAAACTGCCTTTAAAACTTTTTTTTATGAATTTTTATTCTACTGAGTTTTTCTTTTTAATATTTATCTCAAGCCGAAATAAAAAACTAGAAGATAAACAATTAGTCCACTTTTTCATTTACACGTGAGCTTACTAGTCTATGCTTCCTCGGCAATCGGTTGACTTAATCAGAAATTATTCCCGATTAATTACGATAAATAAAAAAATACCAAAAATGTGAAATATTAAAATATATTATTTAAAAATTGTCTTTATTTTACTTATAAAAATTATCACATTAATTTATTTAGTATTTTACTTTCTGAGATATAGATTTTATTAAACATGTAGACAGGGGTGAGAACAAATCCTCGGTAATCTCTAGTATAACTCTTATCATGTGTTACGAGTGCCTCTGCAGATGGGGAAACTCGAAGGTGAAGATAAAATTCTTCATTTGGCGAGGTATGACATTATGGCCGAAGTCAGATAACAAAGAAACAATGTTTGATGTTATGGAACATGTTACATTAAGCACACTTCATTGTTCCGCGCGACGTTCTTCATATTAATAACAAAATACATATAAATTTGTATAAAATAAGATTTTTAGCGTATCCAAAACACATTTTTTTATGTAAGCATATGATATTAAAATATGTTTTAAAAATAAAAATAATTTATTTTTACAGAAAAAATATTCATGACATTATATAAAAATCTGAAAGTAAAAATATTGTTTCAGACATTCGAATGTAAATACGAGTTGATATCTTAACTAAAGATTTCCTCATAGAAATCCGATTGTAATTGTAACACATTAATTTGTGAGTTTGACATAACAAAGAATTATATTTCAATCTGTCATTCAAATAATACGGAATATATACGGTTAATAGTACCTTTTAAATATATATTTTGTTTTTCTTTTTCCTTAAAAAAACCACGAAGAAAGTGATAGCGAAAAGTTGCATTACCTAATAACTATAAGCAAAAACCATTTGAAATCCTCCTTTCTTTGTGATGCATGGCTGGCCCTGTGTTCCGAGTGAATAGAATCGACGCATGCGCGTTCCACTTAAGTCGTAACAGACGGAGGGAAATTTAAAACTTCTAAAAAGTTGTTTATTTTGACCAGTTTTTTCAAGCTTTTGGCGGCAATTTTTAGCGTGTGGTACAGATCTGAAATTAACATTTTCTGCATAGAAATAATCACCGATATGTAATATAATATATTTTGACAATATTACGATTTCAAAATGCAGTTTTAGGTATTTTTATTTGGTCTTTTTAAAGCGCCTTTTTATGTAAACACAGCTACCCAACACAGCTGCCTAGCACCCAATATCTCTCTGTTTATTCATATTTCTCATAAATATATCTATTGATTTGACCTTTGGTCTTATAATATTGCTAAGCATGATCCTTGATACCTTTCCTATGTGACACAAGAGGTTCGATGTTAACTTTCAAAGTACATTAAGGCAGTCTCCATGCGTTCCATACTCTTGTTTATTTTGTGAAACACTTCACAAAAATTCATGAAGCAAAAATTAATTTTAATTCTTTTATTAATTCATTATGTTGAGTAACTACCACTTAATTTTTCATTTAGTTTTTATTAATACTAAAGTTATGGGCAGGAGTTGAAATAAAAACATCTGCTTTTCAGGCCTGCACAAACAGTAGCTTTCAAATAAAGCAGCCTGCGCTCTATCAAATGAAAGCTTGAAATGATTAGAAAATCACAAGGCTAAACCCTTTAACTATCATGTTGCCATCATTGTCGTTTGATTAATTAGAACTTCGGTTTACCCAAATCTAAAATGCAGCGTGTTTATGTCATAACGCCGAATAGTACACCGCAGACAGGTGATGGCTAAGAAAACGCGTGTGCAACTGCAAAGAAAGTCGCCTAAAACTTTCCCTAAACAAAGAAAATCGGCATGATATTAGATAATGTCTAGTTACCTCATAAAACTGGATGTAATTCTAAGGAAATTTGACAATACAGCATTTCATCTAACCTTTTTCGCTTTTACATTGATATAAGAAAACTGTGACGCAATTAAGAGTGAAGTCGCGCGCGCTCGTCTTTGCGCATGATCTATGCCGACGTTCAAACGTAGGGTCCAACACCAAAAATTGCAGAAAATGCAAGAGATAATAATTGATAATAAGAAATTGTAGAACTTATCACGGTTTTTCTTCAAAAAGGTCTTTGTTATCCACTTCAAAATCAGAAATTTTAGCAGATGGAGGGAACAGGGTAATGTCAAAAGATGTCTGCTGCTAACCATGATATCAACTTCTTACTGTTTTCATTTTTCGCAGCTGGTGTAAAAGTTCAGAAAGGCTATCATGAAAATCATAAAGTCGTATGTTATTGAAAAAAATTGACCAAAAACTGTATTTTGCATCTGTAAGAACTTCTTCAACTTTGATAAACTTCCCATTCTTTCGCACACCTTCCATCAAATTTTGATTGTCATTAAAGAAATCGTTATCAGAGCTGTCGAGTCCTTAAGACAAGCAGACGATGGTTATATAAACAACACTTATTTCCACCTGTCGTGACCGAGAAATTATATTTAGTAATCAAAAACATATCAACCCAAACGAATCCAGTTTGTACCCCAGAGTACCATACTTTGTTTAAGTACCCAATAACCTTGAAATCGAAACAAAGATCAAACTGTTATGAACTTTTGTTTATAGGAATTTCTCAAAAGTATTTTCGGATTTTTTTTTTAACTTGTGCTTATCGAAGGTTCATTTTTTATCGCCAATATCAACCGACTGGCAAGGAAATGTAACACAATATGTTTTCCTTACTTATTTATATTAAAAAAAGTTACCAGAATTTTTTTTGAAAATAAATATATGTAATAAAAAAATCACTCGTTTAAGTAAACAAACTAATAACTTTATTTCTGTAGCCGATTACATAAGTTTGAAATCTATGTATTTTTGGCGCGTAAATTAAATCACCAATTGATAGTAGAACGGTTTGATTATCAGATTGTTTAGCTGTATACCAGCAGGGGCGTATATACACTAATCTTAACTAAAACAATAAAATTGTCAATACTTCAAATATTCTCTAAAAGTTTCAAGCCTAAAACTTTGAAGATTGGGAGAGTTTATTCTGCTAATGGTATGTTTTACAATTCTTACATTAAGCCTTATGTAGTTTTTACACGTATTCAAGTCGGAGTTCGATATAAATTATAGCAACGTGCGGTCTTAACCCTCGTGTACGTTTTAGAGTTGGAGTTTAGTGGAAACTACAGCAGCTTTGGGCCTTAACCCCTATATACGTAAACGAGTTCGAATGAGTTTGTAACTATTATTGTAGCTTGTTGTATCAACCTCTATAAACCTATTAGAGTTGGAAATGTATTGAAACTGTTGCTGTAGTTTATGGACTTAATCTATATTTACGCATAAGACTTGGAGTGGAACGAAAATTTTTGCTGCAGCTTGTTGCCCCAGCTTCTATATACGCATAAGATCTGTAGTTGAATGGAAACTGTTGTTAAAGCTCGTGTCCTTAATCTTTGTATGCGCATTAGATTTGGAGAAAAATGAGATTATGTGCAGTCGTTTGTGACCTTAACTTTATATGTGTATTGGAATTAGAGTAAGATAGAAACTGCTGTTGCAACTTTTGGCCTTGACCTTTATATAGATGTTTCAGTTGGAGTTAGATGGTTGGATGAAACTTTTTGCTGTTGTGACCTTGACACGTGTTAACGTGTTAGGGTTAAAAGGAATAGCAGCGGCTTGTGGTCGTACTAAAGTTAAAGTTAAATGAAAACTGTTTCTGCAGCTTGTGACCTTCACCTATGTATACGTATTAGTGTTGAAGTTGGCTAGATAATATTACTACAACCTTTGGTATACTATAAATATATATATATATATATATATATATATATATATATATATATATATATATATATATATATATATATATATATACGTATTAAAGTTAAAGACAAAAGGAAATGGCAACAGCTTGACTTTAACCGTTATATACGCATAAGAGTTCGAGTGGAATGGAAAATGCAGTATTTTGCGGTCTGAATATATAAAACAAATACCAGTTAAATTTTGATGTGCCAGATGTACACATTTCGGAAATTCATTTCTCACCAGTGACACTAAGACCGAAAAATTTGATGGATAAAAAACATAAGCCAAACATTTGGAAATAAATTAATCTAAAGTTTTAAAATTATATAAATCCAAATCCATCTAAGGAATGCTTTGCATGAGGAAACAGACCTAAGTTTTAAATAAATTTCAAAATTGAAAACGGCTGAAAATTTTGCTAAATGGTACATTTTCTGACAGTACAAAGTACTACCTACTGAGTTATGGATACCATCGGGGAGTTTTACTCCACCAGCAGCGGTACTTAATATATAAGTAGATATTAGAGGTTTAGTGGGATGGAAACTGTTGGTGCAGCTTGCAACCTATATATACGCATTTAGGTTGTGCTACTGCAGTTTGTGGCTTAACCTCTCAACAATTTCCAGGTCGTGTTTTATGACCATACTACTGATTGCAATTTGCCAATTATGTAGAATTGATGTTAGAACTCTTACCAAAAGGCCGTCATGTTGTGCATTTGTACAACGAAATCCTTAAAACACAACCGTATATCTCACGCCAAAAGCATGTTCTTGTTCTTAGGTAAATCCTTACAGATTAATACAACTGACCTTTTAAAAGCTTAAAAATCATGATGAGTCATTATACTATATCATTACAACCAACCAATCGACCTTATAGTGATGCAAAAATAGTGAAATAAGATGAGTGACTACTTCACTGCTTGCTACTTTCTGTGCTGAATATGCTTTTAAATTAGTGTATTTATAGACCACTGGTTGTAAATTCGCGGGATGTTTTGTAGCTCTCAGATAGTATAAATACAACACATCTTAAGCTTCACATATACAAAAACCTTATAAACAATTGTTTCAATTTTTTGTTCTGTTTTGCTACTTACTAGTAATGTGTTTGTATGTTTTCGTTGCTACATTTCCAGTTACTTTTTTTTTCTGTTGTCTTTTGGTTGTAATTTAATTTTTATCATCTTTATCAGAACGCGCCTAACCAAACGGAATGGTATAAAATCAAGGAATTAAAATAAGGGGGGGGGGGGGGTAGATGTTAACGGTGCCTTCGATTCACTTTTTCTATAAAATACCAAAATCGCACATGATTATTTCGTTGATCTTAAGTTATGATAATATTTGCTTGTTTTCACTAGGAAAGTTTTATAATAATAAACTCTTTGTCTTTTGATCAAAGAATGAAAAATATAAACTTCAGCTAAGGACAACACGTACATATATATAGTAAAAAGAAAGAAAATTTTGCATCTGAAAACCGGCAACAGCCAACACAAAAAAATATGTCTCAAAATAAACTTCGTAAAGAATCGGTGAAAGGAGGGGTATTTCAAAGTTTTCTTATCTGTGTTTCCCTTACAACTTATATCCGCCTCACTGTGTTGATTGATAAATATATTGTAGCGCATGCATACAAAGAGTACCACTTCCGTTGTAAATATCTTGCAAAACTCCCGTGCTTTGAACATTCTTTCCTATAAACCACGATGCAGATACAAGACTTCATATGATAAGAGACTTCAGTCACATTAACGGAAGTTACAACTAAAGCGTTAGACTTCAAACTTAAGACGTATCACTGCTGCAGACCCTGATTGACAACAAGGGAAAAGGGCTTTTTTCTTGTGATTGGTCTTCACTAGTGGACTTGGTACATATATAATGGACTGAGTACTCTAATGGTCGCTATAAGTGCGCACAAGTACAGTGTAGATCCACGAATCACATGAAATTGTGTTAAATTATTTCGTCAGAAATAGGTGAAAATTGTTGATGTAATGTAAATTAACATTTAACCAAACCAACCAAACTTCATAATGGATTAGGAATATAGACAAACATTACTTTATCATACAGTGATACAGCTAATTGATGACTACAGTGATAATCATCGCCCGCTATCAAATTAGGGCACATCATTGTGCGCGAACATTGGAAGTTTGGTTGCTGAAGGTGGATGGGTTTTAGTTGGGTTGCCAACTTTACTCGATGGTTTTCCTTCTTCTAAGTAAAATAATTTTGACCAGAGCAAAACATCCATCGCACAAAGGCCTAAGTAGCAGAATATTCCAAATGGCGTGTATACAGATAATAGTGCCTCACATCGCTAAGATTTGATTTCACTCGAGTAGACCTGTTTGATTAGTTCTCTATCCGAAAGTAGAAGTGTTTCTGTATTTTACTTTGGTTTCTTCAATTTATCAAGAACTGGCTGTCTCGATTTTAATAAATAAAAACTTGATTTGACATAAAACGCAATTTCTCAAATCTCATTCCAGCAACTAGACGATTGATTTAATCTCAATACAATATGGTCTCAATTCTACCTTGTAAGGTAATTGTATTTTTTAAATAAACTTCTAATTGTAGAGAGTTGATATTTGATTAGCACGTCGCGTTTAAATTAAAACGAGTAGAACTAACGGTAACAAAAAGTAGACGTGTATTGATGCGGGTTAACTGTATTAATTTGTCAATATTTCCGTAAATTATGTTACAAATGTACCGGTTTGTCTTTATGTTTCACTTTAGCACAATTTCCTTTCTGATTGTAAATTGTTTAATTATCTAAACTATTCTATTTTTTGAATGAAATCTAATTCCTTTCTTTACAAACAAAATCAGAAGCAATAGGGATCATTGAGTATCATTTTGTCGGCTGCTTTAGCGATCACGTGTTACATGTAAATTATCATTGAAATATCAAATGATCAAGAGAAAGAAAAAACAGTTTGCAGAATGTAACCTGATAACAAATTGTGCAAAAATACGAATGGATCCTGTTTTATTTACTCTTAGATTATTGGTCGAATTAATACCGCTTCAGCAATGAATCAACTACATACAAGGGGACGATGTTTTTTTATAATAAATCTACACGATCAATCTGAACCGAGGTTCATGCAGTTGGGCAATGTTTATAAGTTGTTCTAGTATGCAACTTTTAGAAAGATTATACACTTTCCAGCAATACCGCACATCATGCTTCATAATGATATTTAGGTAACAATAAAAGGCCTACTTTATTTTTCACATGTTTTTATAAGAACGAATGACGAATATCAACCGTAGATGTATAAAAAGTTTCGACACACTTGCTAATTATATATATATATATATAACGGACGATGTATTTAAATACCTACAGGAAAACAAAACAAAAAATACAGTTACTTTATGACTGCAAAAGACAAACGAATATATGGGAAAATATGGCGTTAAGATAGCCTTAATGTGTCTTTATGTCATCTTAAAGTTGTTTAAGATAAATTTAAGTCTAGATGAAAGGAGGTACATGAAAATGAACTTTAAGTTAACTTTTACGCCTCTTTTAAGTTCCAATTTTGTTAAAACGCCAGGAAACTTCAAATTTCACTAAAACAGTCCACCGTAAATCTTATGTTAATATTTTACTTTTATTGTGTTGCCTTACTCACTATTTGTCTGAGAAATATCAATATGTGTGTATTATCTTACTTCTTATATAAATAATTTTACGATCAAACTTACATGTTAAGGATATTTGTACGTATATTGTGATAAAGTCCTCTTCTTTGTTTTGTTAATTCGGCTTCTCCTACTATAAAACACACACATACCAATCCATGTCCAAATCACCCCCACCCAATTAAAATAAAACAAACATACCAGTCTATGTCCAAATCACCCCCACCCAATTAAAATGAATGTCCAAATCACCCCCACCCAATTAAATAAACAAACATACCAGTCTATGTCCAAATCACCCCCACCCAATTAAAATGAAACAAACATCCCAGTTTCATGTCCAAATCACCCCCCCCCCCAAGTCCAACAATTAAAATGGAAACAAACATACCAGTCCCATGTCCAAATCACCCCCCCCCCAGCCAACAATTTAAAATGAAACAAACATACCAGTCCATGTCCAAATCACCCCTCCCACCCAATTAAATGAAACAAACATACCAGTCCACGTACAAATCACCCCCCCCACCCAATTAAAATGAAACAAACATACCAGGTCCACGTCCAAATCCCCCCCCCCAATTAAAATGAAACAAACATACCAGTCCATGTCCAAATCACCCCCACCCATTAAAAAGGGCAAGCAAAGTAAAAACTTTAAAAGCTTGCCACGGTATACTCGTGAACTTCAATCAAGGAAATGAGGCAGGGTGCTCTAGAAGGGAAAGCATATGCTGTGTAACTACATGGAGCTACACCCGTCACGTACAAAGTCAAATTTCAAAATTGAGAATGAAAGGAACATTGAACTTTGACAAATATATCCAGTGTCAGATACAGCGACTACATACTTATCAACAATTCTGTGATGATGGCCATAAAACTCGTTAAGGGCCTTGATGCTATTAGATACAATGGAGCTTCAGTGACCAAATATATAACAAATACCTGCTAAATTTTGATTTGACATATGTGCACATTTTGGAAAATCATTCCTCATCAGTGACACTAGGGGCCGAAAGGTTTGATAGATAAAAAAATAAGCCAAACATTGAAAAATAATGAATCTAAAGTTCCAAAATATGAGACAACGGAGTAGGGTAATACGGTTTTACGCCCTATATATCTAGTCCTGATTTTTTCGTCAAAATCGAGGAAGTCAGTTCTAGATCTGGAATGGATGGAAGCTTGAGAGAACCCGGAAAAACACCTACTTTTGGCAAGCAAATTGAATCACTCTAGGATGAACCCAAATGGAATTCGAAGCTTGAGTTTGCGCGAGTCTTCCAAGTCTCTGCAAGCCTTACTGAGGACTGATGGTTTTTTTTTGTGGATTTCTTTGACTACTCTTTCTTCCATCATTACATAACTAATCATCTCGATATAAGCTAAAGAGTGTAAAAGAGTGTAAAACTCATTTAATTTTTGTATGAATGAAAAATACGCGATTTTAAATGCAAATAGGACTTGACCGTTTTAAACTACACAATCTTATTAAGTAGCCCCCCTCCCCCCCCCCCCCAAAAAAAAAAAAAAAAAAAAAAAAGAAATCAAGCGCACAATTTCATAAAAACCCACAAGAGCTCAATTGTACCTTTCATTAACTGCTTCAAACAGTTTATTTTTTTACCGCTATAAATAAATGATATCACATTAAAATAACGATCCAACATTTAATAAATATGTTATAAAATACTCCTTGTATACGAAGACCACAAGATTAATGTTTTAGGCGAAATTAGGGAGTTCCTCACAGGACATAAAATGAGTTACGTCATCCGAGCCTTCTATCATTTGATAATATAATTAATTGCAACACTTGGTGAAATTTTGAAAAGAGGTAGATTGGGTTAAACAAAAGCTTAGAAGGAACAAACCCATTTTGATATATCAAATCTAACGTTGTGGAAGTTTATTTGGGCTCTTATATATAAAATAACTAAAGGAAGACAGAAAAACTAAACAGTTCAAAGCTATACGACTTAATAAACAAACAAACAGACGGACGGACGGACAGACAAACAACAATACTGAATACTGATTTACTTAAGAACAATATTACCGAAGTGATACATATACAGTTAAATACTTTTTTTAAAACTTCGGAAAATAAACGAGAAACAATGTATTTAGGTAAAAAAAAAAAGACATTTAAAACCCCGGGTAAGTGCGAAATGTATTTTGACCTCAGTGACAATTAGAAAAAAAAATACTAAACCATGCTTTCGTTAAGAAGTGTCAACACGCATCATATTTGATTAAAATAAATTATTTAATTAATTCATACAGATGTATTAATTAACGATACAATTCTCTACAGGAAACCATCTCATTAATTCTTTAATAATATATTTTTTTCATAAAAAATGACCTCTGAATTGTCTTATCTTAAGGTCGTATAAACATACTCTTGTGTGCAAATTGCCATTCTTTTTTAGAAGTTATACCGCCTGTGGTTTGACCTCAAGACCTCTGTTTAATGTCAAATGAACCGATGTTGTCACATTTGAATTAACCCTAAGGTATACATTTGATTCATATAAATCGAGTGTGGAAAAACTTGTGTTGATTAAAATAAATTAACATATAAACGGTTTAGGGTGACAATACAATATACAAATTGTATAGCTGTGGGTCCGGGTATAAAAGCCCCTAAATTATAATTTTTTGTGTTTTGTATTTTGTAGGGACGAGTATTTTCACTTTAATTTAAAGCAGTGGGAAGAAACTAAATAAAATTCTTTGAACGTCTTCAGAAAACACGAAAACATTTTTAGGGTTAGAACCTTGTTTTACAAAAAACAAGCAATAGTTCAACTCTGACATTGGAGACTTACTGTGAGGTCGAAAGTTTATAGGCATTTCAGTAACAACTCGGCATTGACAGTTATTCTGTATCTAAGCCCCCAGGGTTGATGAGTATCCAAGACCACGTGCCTGTTTAGTATCCGAGCCCATGTGCTTATTCAGTATCTAAGCCAAAGTGCTTAGTAAGGTATTCCTGCCTTTCCTCTACAGTAGCTTTAACAACACATTATCTCACCTGTGACCACTAGTTTTTCATCCTTGCCCTGTCCATCACCAGTTCTTCACTTGGTGACCAGCTGTGTTTACTAACTTGTTTTAATTATTGATTAATTGCGATTACTAGGTCCCTATGTAAGTATCTGGAACCAAGTGCATAAAGCAGTCGTAAGTCGTAAATCAGTTACGTCGGTGAAACTAAGTCTGTTGTACACCCATGGTCGTACCTGAGGTGTATGAAAAAAGCTTAAGTCAGGCGTAGTTGCGACTAAGAATAACCTGGCCTACTTTTAAATAACATGATATATCCGTGTGAGAATTGCATATTATCATCATGTCGCGTAACTTTTTTCCAAAACAAGAAATTTGGAAATTACTTATATTTACATGAAAAATTCTGAAATTTTGAACGAATAATTCTGAAATTATGGACAAAAAAATCTTATATTTTGACTGTGACGACAAATTCTGAAATTTGAACGCAAAATTTGCCAGTGTCTATACAAACAAGAAAAAGAAACAAGAGTGGGAAGAATAACAAATTCAATGATTGCCTTTAGAAAACAAAATAGAGCAACTGGTGAAATAATACATAAATGACAAGACTTGTTATCAAGGACTTCTCAAATCGGAGACGTACCAAAACCGGCGGATGACCAAAGCCAACAGAAGGGCCCTATACCGATATAGTGGTTGACATATTAGCGAGACATCCCACGTTTTGATTGGAATGAAATAATCAAGTTTCGATAAAACCATTTCTTCTTAATGTTTATTAAACAGGAAAAAAGTCCTTCATTGTTCTTTTACATGATTTCTGCTATTAAAAATCCACATGATAATTCAATATGTTAATATTGTATGTTTTGCGATGTTTTGTTATGTCCGGTACCTGTAAAAAGTAGGAATAGTAATATTCTTTAGAGGTTTATCGTCCGTTTTAATCGGACTTTTTTTATCGTACTTTTTGTCCTTTTGTTGAACTGTGTGCTTGTTTCATCTGTCCGTTTTAGGTATATTTTTGATTTTCCTGTTTCCTAGTATAATTTTTCAGCTTAAACTTTCCCTCTAAAACCAGTGGACAATATCAGACATATTCAGTTGTAGATCTTACAACTACTTCCTATCAGACGTAACTTTCAAGCCAGATTTACGACACCACTTACACTACTCATGCTTTATGCACCCGCATAATTTATCTGTTTTATTTTATTTACACGTTTTTATTAATTTATTTATTTATCTATTTATTTATCTATTTATTTATTTATTTAATTATTAATTATTTTTTTTGCGTCTTACATTTTATTTCAAGTCAACATTCTCTTAAAATTATGTTTTTTCTTTTTTTAAAAAAAAGAATGAAAACTAAAATAATAATAATAATTATAATAATAATAATAAATACAAGAAAATATATGACATTGTATACTTAAAAGGATTGAAAGTAAATAACTTCTACGTGTGTATCTAGGCTTTTTTTTCTCTTAATGGAAGAAATGATTTATCACTGAATTTTGTAAACAAGATATAAAAATATCAGAAGCCATAAAAATCAAAATTAATATGATCTATGTTAAATTAAATCAGGAGAAGATGGACATTGTAGAAAGGATGGTCCGGTTAAATAGAAAACAATAAGAAGGATGGACTGTCCGTCAAGTGTCAGTAACCAAAATCTAATTAAACTGTCCAGAATTTGTCCAGAATATCGTTCCCTTTTCATAAAATAATAAGAAATTAATTCAAGACTTCGGCCCAGTTTGATTGTCTTTGTTTTCCCGTCCGCATTTACAAAACAAAATAAAATAGTAAACTAGCAAGGCAGTGGTCATTTTACAATTACAAAAAAGAAATGCGGTAGATAAACTGGACGCTTCATATTAGTAATATCATTTTTATTGACAGGATGATAGAATAATAACATAGGTCAAGATATGAGTGGACAACAGGACCGCTGGTCACTAAAGAGCAGCCGACGATATAGGATATAAAACTACAAAAATAACGGATTTGTCACCATATCAGATTTATCGCCGCCATTACTTCGTCGTCTGCGCGCGTGCCCAGCGCGTGCCGGGAAGTCAAATGTCTCAAAGGAGTCGCTGATTAGGTCAAAGTTTAAGGAAAACTTTGATATCGGATGCATTTGGTGCATATTTTGTTATACAAATTGAAAATTTATTTTCCTACTGTAATTAACTTTTGACATTTTTCATAAGATGGTCTAATAATTACATGCTGACCAATTGATACTCCGTTAAGTGAAAAGGTTCATAAAAAGGTGGTTTCATAAATGACCAGCCGTGAATATTGATGATACAATGTACACGTTTTACTGGCATCTTTTATAGATTTTTGTATTTTATTTCATCCAAATCCCTCGTTATAGGTCGGAAATTGACACGGACATTTATTATTACTAATGTTAAAAATGATTAAATATATTCAAAAAAGGAACTTTTTATTCTCCCGTTTTCTCCAAACTCCCTACATGTGTTTATATTTTACGTCCGATCAAGATATTTTGATTTATTTTGAGCCGATCATCTGTGGAACGCCTACAGAAAACTTACGAAAACCGTTAATCTTTGGCAAGCAGGGCCCCAGTTTCACAATCTCTGTAAATTACAAATGAACATTTGTGATAAAAATCAAATACAGATGCTACAAGCTTGAAGTGATCTTAAATTAACACATTAAATTTCTGAACATCTACAAAAAATTAACCAAAAAATCAAGACTTCAAATTTATATGATTTAAGTTAAGGAAAATCTTAGTTAAGAAATGTGAAACCGGAGCCTGACTGACAAACGTTATGTCTGAGAGTGAACCAAGTCCAGGAAGTGATGGTTCTGAGAGTGAACCCAGTTCAGAAAGTGATGGTTCTGAGAGTGAACCCAGTTCAGGAAGTGATGGTTCTGAGAGTGAACCAAGTCCAGGAAGTGATGGTTCTGAGAGTGAACCCAGTTCAGAAAGTGATGGTTCTCCTTATCCGGCGTTGTAGACCACCCAGCCACCTAGTCATCTTTTAGTACGATAGCGGAAAAACAATCATGATTAAAGTCTGGGTGAAATCGATTTAAGATGCAAATGATAATGAATTTAATTTGCAGAAAAAATTGCATTGTTCCTTTTTACTTTCTTTTCTATGATAGAAATATTGCTTCAGGTAAAACATTCACAAAAAATTAATTAAAAATCATTGTCTAAATGTACGTGCAAGGTCTTTGATAAACAACACCAGCGCCTAGAATTTAGCTCACGCGGTTTCAAAAATGGCCTCTTTCGAACTACATAAAGGATATCATTATCCCCACCACTTAGACGCAGTATATGCACTGTAATAATTTATATTATAATAAAATCATGTAGAAGTTATTGTTGTTCGTAATAAATTTGTCCAAATTCAAAAATTTTACGGTGAAATTTACGATTTCCGGATAATTAAACTCATTTTCATTTACCTAATAATTTGCAATGAATGTTTGATATATGACTGAACCGGATCATTACGTTTTTCTTTTTTAAGTGTGTTTAACATTTTTAATATCTAAATTGATTTTATCTTCGTTATCTCAAGCTGCAATAACCTATGGTGCATGAAACTGATAATGTCTCGGCTGGCGTTTATTATTTAATAATTCCTTAATTTATGAAAAGAAACAAATGGGGAAAATATCTTTAAAAAAAAAGAAAAAGGCATATTGCCTTGCCTAATGGATTTCTGCTTATTTTACACCATCTCTTGAAGTCTTATAAGATGTTATAAATGTCAGAAGATTAACGATGGAAAAATCTTCAGGTTTTTCGGTTCAGAATTTTAATTAAACTTTTGAAATAATTGAACCTTTTAAATTGTGTTGAAATTGGACTTTTTATGGGTTTTCTCGGCTGAAACTTAAAACAAACTAATTATTTCAAACATTCTTCGAAAACATGCTATTTTCTAATAAAATATAAAAACAAGGGTTGGCATTGTTAAAATCTTCACAAAAATTTTGCAGTTTTTCTGTCGTATAAAATTTTTCTGAATCATGGAAAATTCAAAATAGTTGGACTGTTTGCTGAAAAAATATGAAATCTTTGTAAATTTTTACTTTTACCCTTGTTTGTACTGAACCAATATTTGTTATTGTTATCTAATCATGTCTTTTGTTTTCGTAACTGGATTACACGCTGGTCACATGACCAAACTTATAAGACCCTTTAGTTTTGCAGTACATTTTCTGTGATATTTGTCATTTACTTGCATGTAACCAACTTTTATAGCATGAATAAAACTTGATTGCTTTTTTTCTCCCACAACTTCATACCTGATGTGTTAGTATAAATATTTATAACGGATATAATCTTCGGATCATTTACATTTTTAGATTTATTACTTGTAAATCATTTTTTTACGTTTTAATAAATTTCCACATTATCTTTAAAATTGTGGCTCTGTATCAATTTTGTTTTATATTCCGGATTTTTATTTTCATATTTCGAGTTTTTATTACGCGACAATCAATTGAATTTATGGACATTAAAACTCAGCTTTTTGAGAGGACGATAGCGTATTAGCAGCTTCTGGTAACTATTACATAAAGAAACCTAATCATTTCACGATAGTTTTTTTTTTCTCTCTAAAATCCAAAATTAGCAATACTCAAAACCGACCATTAATCGCTTTCTTTGTTTTTCCCAGAAGTTTTTTTGGTCAAACTAACGATCGTAATATTTTACAAATAAAAGTTTTATTTACAAAAAGGTATTGTTTTATTTGAAATTGAGATTTGTAAAAGCATTTAAACTCTTTTCCATGATTTTGTAAGCTTGTTAATAAACGAACTATACCTTAAACAAAATTTACTGAGTTCTTGAATTCGTTCCCTGAAAATTATCAGTCCTTTTAATAGGCGGTATCCGATCTTATGTAAACATATTCACACATACAAGAGAACAATTCATACCATTATCAAATATTGACATTATTAAATTATCAATATTTTGGCAGTAAACACGTTGCACGTGCAGACACTTAAAAATAATTTCTTATTGAAATAAAATATCAAGTTTATTACAAGGGAATAAGCTGTAAACGATCAAATTTTATTTGGATTTTAATTCATTGCCTAATTTGTGCATAATTGATTTAATCATCTCGTACGTGCATGCGTGTGTATTTAGTTGGATCAGCTCCTCTACCGTAATTCTTATTTATCTGTTGTTTTATTCCAATTTAATCTTATAACTCTTTTATTTATTTTAAACAATTTTTATAAAAATGAGTTTTTATTCAAGCATGTTTTTATTTATTTTCTTTACTGGACATTTATCCCCAGTTCGCGTCCAGAGTCGGGAATGCTACAATCGGTTCTTTATTGCGTCCCAAAAATCGGTTCTATTCTTTGTTGCGTCCCTACAATCGGTTCTATTCTTTATTGCGTCCCTACAATAGGTTCTTTATTGCGTCTACAATCGGTTCTTTATTGCGTCCATACAATCGGTTCTTTATCGCGTCCCTAGAATCGGTTCTTTATTGTGTCCCTACAATCGGTTCTTTATTGTGTCCCTACAATCGGTTCTTTATTGATTGTGTTCCTACAATCGGTTCTTTATTGTGTCCCTACAATCAGTTCTTTATTGTGTCCCTACAATCGGTTTTTTATTTCGTCCCTTCAATCGGTTCTATTCTTTATTGCGTTCCTACAATCGGTTCTATTCTTTATTGCGTCCCTACAATCGGTTCTTTATTGCGTCTACAAACGGTTCTTTATTGTGTCCCTACAATCGATTCTTTATTGCGTCTACAATCGGTTCTTTATTGCGTCCCTACAATCGGTTCTTAATTGCGTACTTACAATCGGTTCTTTATTGTTTCCCTACAATCGGTTCTTTATTGTTTCCCTACAATCGGTTCTTTATTGTGTCCGTACAATCGGTTCTTTATTGCGTCCCTACAATCGGTTCTTTATTGTGTCCCTACAATCGGTTTTTTATTGTGTCCCTACAATCGGTTCTTTATAATGTCCCTACAATCGGTTCTTTATTGCGTTCCTACAATCGGTTCTATTCTTTATTGCGTCCCTACAATCGGTTCTATTCTTTATTGTGTCCCTATAATCGGTTTTTTATGTGTCCCTACAATCGGTTCTTTCTTGTGTCCCTACAATTGGTTCTTTATTGTGTTCCTACAGTCGGTTCTTTATTGCGTCCCTACAATCGGTTCTTTATTGTGTCCCTACAATCGGTTCTTTATTGCAATCTTACAATCGGTTCTTTATTGTGTCCCTACAATCGGTTCTTTATTGTGTCCCTACAATCGGTTCTTTATTGCGTTCCTACAATCGGTTCTATTCTTTATTGTGTCCCTACAATCGGTTCTTTATTGATTGTATCCCTAGAATCGGTTCTTTATTGTGTCCCTACAATCAGTTCTTTATTGTGTCCCTACAGTCGGTTCTTTATTTTGTCCCTTCAATCGGTTCTATTCTTTATTGCGTCCCTACAATCGGTTCTATTCTTTATTGCGTCCCTTCAATCGGTTCTTAATTGCGTCTACAATCGGTTCTTTATTGTGTCCCTACAATCGATTTTTTATTGCGTCTACAATCGGTTCTTTATTGCGTCCCTACAATCGGTTCTTTATTGCGTACTTACAATCGGTTCTTTATTGTTTCCCTACAATCGGTTCTTTATTGCGTCCCTACAATCATTTCTTATTGTGTCCCTACAATCGGTTCTTTATTGTGTTCCTACAATCGGTTCTTTATTGTGTCCCTACAATACAATCGGTTCTTTATTGTGTTCCTACAATCGGTTCTTTATTGTGTCCCTACAATCTATTCTTTATTGCGTCCCTGTTTTGTCATGTTTAGTGATTCTTGTCATTAGCTTGTATTGTGTGGTGATCTTGGTCGCATTGACTTGTCTGTAAAATTTGTTTTTAGTTTCAAAAACCCTTAACAACAACAACAAGAAAGAACAACAGCAGCAGCAGCAGCAGCAACAACAACAATTATTACTACTTCTATCACTGCTAGTACTTATAATAATAATAATAATAATAATAATAATAATAATAATAATAATAATAATAATAATAATAAATATTCATTTTAAGTAAGATATTTAACATACACCCATAAAAATACATAAAATATTGATATCCAGTCACACCTGGCTTATGAGACACCTAATACATAGTAATAAATATAAGACTGGAATAGCTATATTAAATTATTAAGAATATTAATATACCACATGAGAATATTTCCTTTATCCTTCATCCTATATAAACACTATACATAACTTTTTGACGTGGATCGTTCATTAAGAAATTAACTTATCATGGTTATCAAAACGTTATATTGAAAAATAATTAGACAAAAAAAGCCTTACTTAAAGAGTTTTGCCACGTGACCAACATGAAGTTGGAATTTCATGGTGGAAGAATAATAAACATGAACCGAAAATCATGGCAACGTCATTCGCTGGCGTTAAGTGGCTGGAAACAAATTCTTTTTTTTCCGTTTTCTGAGCATAAAACCATCAGTTCCTATTCTTACAAAGCTTAAAATTAAAATACAGGTAAATATAGCACTTAAAATAAATTATTTTGAAAAACCTAGAATTTGGATGCTACAAGCTTAAATTAATCGTTCAAAAAGTCTTTAAGATTTTCGAATTTCTTAGAATTAACAGCACGATTCAGATTTCCTAATTTCTCAGTATAATACAGACTTATAGATGCTAGCATTCTTCTAAGTTTGTTCATACAAATGTTTTTGTATCACTGTTATAAATCATTTGTTAGGCGATTGTTAAAATGACACCTCAAAATTCAAAAATATCTTTAAAAAATTTGTAAAATAAAATGGATTGAGTGAGTGAGTTGATGTTAAAACCGCTTCAGCAATTTAGCAGCAGCTCTTTGAGGCTAGAAAATGTAAAAGATACAACAACACTAACAATTGGCTAAATGCATGTAAAATCCAATAGTTAAACATTATCAGACATAGGTTAACTGATAAAAACCATTATATCACAGACAAGTTATAAAATAAAACACTGGAAAATAGATAATAAAACAATAGATTTTATTTAGATTATTTCACTGAATAACGTTTACAATTATGTGTCTACAATATTAAATAAAGGAACCATAAAAGAAAATATTTTAGGAAATAACTTTTATATCAAAGTTGTATATATGAAGTTGAAGAAACAATACAAATGATAAATCTCCCATACTTAACATCGCGGTTCCCTTGAGTAAAAAGCCAAAAGCAACTACTGATGTCAAAAGTTGTTTTTTGTTATTTTAATTGGCTAATTTAAAAATAAAACTCAGAAACACTCTTAATTATACTGATACATGTACATTTAATTAGTTAAAACAGAGACCAATACCAAAGGCAAATTATTGCTGATATAATGAGAGTGGTTTCAGCGTATGTTGTTCACACGAATTGTGCTTACGGCAGAAGTAGCTCTCTCATTTGCGGAAAACTTGAATCTGTTTATAAACTTTTGAAGGAAAACGTTAAACAATGTTATTTTTTACTTGTTACAATGGATATATGATCTGATAAGTTATCGATTACTATAGCTTGTAGCATGTTTTTCTTCTCAAAAATAATTCAGGTTTCAAATTTTTAATTAAATATTTCAAATTCTAAATTTACATTAAAAAAAAAAAAAAAAAAAAAAAAAGAAAAAAAAAAAAAAAAAAAGAAATCGGAATAATTTTTTCGATTGTTATTGATTCTTCTTCTCATTATGTTCAAACTCCATCTACAAAAATAAGTCTGTTCGATGTATAACAATAAACAAATTAATGTTTAAAATCGAGTCTCATTATTTTATTGATTTGAATTATAATAATTTTCTTCATTACTTCTCAACAAATTGCAGTAATCAAACTTAGGATTTTTTCAAACATAACTCTGACAGTTTAAATAGACAGGTTTTATCGATATAAGATTGTTCTATTTTTAGTCTTACAGATGTTAGTGGGCGAGAATTTTCCCGCGATAATCCATAAAGTGAACCGTTAAACCTTCCCAATACATACACGGAGTCTTCAGAAGCGATTTCTTTAAATCATTGTTTCACCATCATTCAAAATTCATTTTAACTCAAGTAAGCGTTCAATTAGTTTTTCAATCGATCTCAATGAGTTTGGTGGAATTAGCAAACAATTAAAAACGATTTTGATTATCCGGACACAATTGACAATAGTTTCACCAGGAAACGAATCTATTAGATTGTATTTAAAATTCATTTCCACATTAAATATTTTTATAGGAAATATTTTGTCGGTGGCTACATCACATCACAATCTGATTTGTATTAATGTCACTTTTTTCAATATGGGTAGGTATTGTATACACGTAGAACGTTCACGGGCAAGGGTTATCGGTCCAAACCCTAGTACTGCTGTTAGAACTGTCGGAGTTTTATATATTTTATTTAATGCTCTAAGCGGTCTGATAATCTGGTGTATCCTTGGAGGTTCCTGTCACCAAAAACAAATGAATCACCAATAAAGCCAAAAAAAAAAGACAAGTCTAAAGAAAACAAATCAGATTTTGGACACTGCCGATAATAACTTTGACCATAGAAGGTTACTAGACATTATTTTTAAACCTTTTTTAAAGTCGGTAATATAAAACATAATATTTGATCCATTATATATTGGACAAACACGCTTAAAATAACTGCTGCAAAATGACAAAATATTTAAACACCCGTACAAAGGTAATTTAGCAATTTATTATTATTATTATTATTATTATTATTATTATTATTATTATTATTAGATGATGATGATGATGATGGTGATGGTGGTGGTGATGATGAAGATGGTGATGATGATAATGATGATGATGATGATGATGATGATGGTGATAGTGATATATATTTTTATTATTGCACTATCATGAATAAACTTTTAATTTATGAGTTTTTTTGTGTGATACTTTCAGAAAAATTAAGTTTAAAACATATTCCGCTTTTATTGAGTTCTTCCATGTTGTATATAAACATAAACCACACACACCTATGTCATTAAAATCAAATTTTGCGATATTTTCAAATTCTTCAAAAGTTTTATTAAATCGCTTGCATTCTTAAATACAATTCAACGGTTTTTCAAGATACTATAAAAAAAATAGTAAAATGTGCAAATTAGAAAACTTATTGAAAATGACACATGTCATTTAACCAATTAATAAATCGGTTACATTTATAATTACAATTTATCTGATATATTCCTTTTATATAAAACCTTACATGTGCCTTTCTGAATTGCCCCAATCGGCTCTAAAATGCAGCATTTTTTAAGCGCCTTCAATTCGTTTGTATTAACAGTTATCAGCGGTTTGGTCAGAATATCAATATTATTATTTAGAAATTTCTTTTATATATTTGGCGTCTGGACTTCAAACTTTCGTCTGTAAAAAAGAATTTATGGCGGTAATTTGTCAATTTTTGTCATTATTTTATCGTAAAATGTTTTATTGAAAAGATAGCATGGCGACTAAACAAAATTTATTTTTCTAGTGCACAAGGGACATGCCGCTTATGACTTGGATACCATGCTAATCTCGTTATATGAGTTTACTTTTTAATATCGGATATTTACTTTAGATGTTAATTTTAAAAGATGTATCTATTGAACAGTAATTGTAAACGAGATGCGAGTGTGCGGATTAATGATAAGAACAAACATGACATTTAAAAAACCGTCTAGTCGCACGCGTACAAATCTATGACGTTTGAAAATATGCCGACATTCGACTTGACATGTAAGATTTAATTTGATGTATCAATGCCTATAAAATATTATGAACAATCAACCTTCATTTTAAAGTTAAATAATAACATAAGAAAAGGTAAACTTGGGTTATTGAGATAATTTACAATTTTATTTTTTCTTGTCGATGAATTTAAGCGGGTGATTGGTAAAATATATTCAGCTAGAGTTTTTTGCTTCTGCGATGACAGCTGGCTGGTATCTATAAGGTTGTCATATACATTTTTGAATGTATTTTATGACTGAATTAAAAATAATTTATGATAGGGTCAGTTATAAAACTCATACATCCAGGTTATAGCAAATGGAGTATAGTGGAGTGCAGTAATGATGTTTTGCGTATGGCGACGTTAAATTCTGAAATGCCGGAAACCGGAGTACCCGAAATAAAGACACACTTTCTTCAAATTAAGTGACAAACTCTCTCATGCTAGCACATGCCGGCCATTAAGAGTTATATCAACTGTTATTATTCTTATTGCTGTTTCCGTGACCGTTTGCTGATAACACATCAAATTGTAATTTTTAAAATCCAAAGCGAAAAACAAACATAAAAGAAAATCTTACTTTACTTGCATTGATAGGTGCGTCTAATAGACTTTTATTGAATGCAGTTGCATTTACTGATGACTTCATAGTGACAGGCTATATTACAATTTTCAACCAAACCGGTAAGCTATATGTTTCCGGTTCCGGTTCGTGTAACACGAAGCTGGATGGTTAAAAACACATAATATCTCTATCTATTTATGTATTAAGTATTAGGTACTGTTTTGACATGCCGAGCTATGGACCAACAATCGTTTTATAACAATCTTACTTTTAACTAAATACTTATACTGAGGACAAAGTATGTTATCCATAACAGATATGGATAATATAAAACATGTGTTTTATTCTTGTGCTAACTTATTACCATCAAAGAATAGAGTAAAAACCTGCTATAGTGTCCACCTCTATATAAAGACCGACTATCTATACAGTAAAACCTGCTATAGTAATCACCTCTATATAAAGACCACCTGTCTGTACAGTAAAACCTGCTATAGTGACCATCTCTATATAAAGACCACCTGTCTGTACAGTAAAAACCTGCTATAGTGTCCATCTCTATATAAATAACACCTGTCAGTACAGTAAAACCTGCTATAGTGACTGTCTCTATATAGAAACCACCTGTCTGTACAGTAAAACCTGTTATAGTGACTGCCTCTATATAAAGACCACCTGTCTGTACAGTAAAACCTGCTATAGTAACCACCTCTATATAAAGACCACCTGTCTGTACAGTAAAAACCTGCTATAGTGACCATCTCTATATAAATACCACCTGTCAGTACAGTAAAACCTGTTATAATGACTGCCTCTATATAAAAACCATCTGTCAGTACAGTAAAACCTGTTATAGTGACTGCCTCTATATAAAAACCATCTGTTAGTACAGTAAAACCTGCTATAGTGACTGCCTCTATATAAAAACCATCTGTCTGTACAGTAAAAACTGTTATAGTAACCATCTCTATATAAAAACCACCTGTCTGTACAGTAAAACCTGCTATAGTAACCATCTCTATATAAAGACCAACTGTCTGTACAGTAAAACCTGCTATAGTAACCATCTCTATATAAAAACCACCTGTCTGTACAGTAAAACCTGTTATAGTAACCACCTCTATATAAAGACCACCTGTCTGTACAGTAAAACCTGCTATAGTGACTGCCTCTATATAAAAACCACCTGTCTGTACAGTAAAAACTGCTATAGTGACCATCTCTATATAAAGACCACCTGTCTGTACAGTAAAACCTGCTATAGTGCCAAACTCTATATAAAGACCACCTGTCTGTACAGTAAAACCTGCTATAGTGACCACATCTTTATAAAGACCACCTGTCTGTACAGTAAAAACTGCTATAGTAACCACCTCTATATAAAGACCACTTATCTATACAGTAAAACCTGCTATAGTAACCACCTCTATATAAAGACCACCTGTCTGTACAGTAAAACCTGCTATAGTAACCACCTCTATATAAAGACCACCTGTCTGTACAGTAAAACCTGCTATAGTATCTATCTCTATATAAAGACCACCTGTCTGTACAGTAAAACCTGCTATAGTAACCACCTCTATATAAAGACCCCCTGTCTGTACAGTAGAACCTGCTATAGTAACCACCTCTATATAAAGACCCCCTGTCTGTACAGTAAAACCTGCTATAGTAACCACCTCTATATAAAGACCAACTGTCTGTACAGTAAAAACTGCTATAGTAACCACCTCTATATAAAGACCACCTGTCTGTACAGTAAAACGTGCTATAGTAACCACCTCTATATAAAGACCCCCTGTCTGTACAGTAAAAACTGTTATAGTAACCACCTCTTTATAAAGACCACCTGTCTGTACAGTAAAACCTGCTATAGTAACCATCTGTATATTAAGACCACCTGTCTGTACAGTAAAACCTGCTATAATGACCAACTCTAAATACATCACTCAATACCTGTTAAATTTGAAATTAAAGTTTGATAGATAAAAACATAAGCCAAACCGTTGAAAATTAATGAATCTAAATGACGATCATCTGTCTATTCAATAAAACCTGCTTTAGTGACCACCTCTATATATAGCCCATCTTTCTTTACAGTAAAACCTGATGTGGTGACTACCTCTATATATAGCCCATCTTTCTTTACAGTAAAACCTGATGTAGTGACCATCTCTATATATAGCCCATCTGTCTGTACAGTAAAACCTGCTAGAGTGACCACCTCTATATATAGCCCATCTTTCTGTACAGTAAAACCTGCTATAGTGACCACCTCTATATATAGCCAATCTGTCTCTACAGTAAAACCTGCTATAGTGACCACCTCTATATATAGCCCATCTGTCTGTACAGTAAAACCTGCTATAGTGACCACCTCTATATATAGCCCATCTTTCTGTACAGTAAAACCTGCTATAGTGACCACCTCTATATATAGCCCATCTTCCTTTACAGTAAAACCTGATGTAGTGACCATCTCTATATATAGCCCATCTTTCTGTACAGTAAAACCTGCTATAGTGACCACCTCTATATATAGCCCATCTTTCTGTACAGTAAAACCTGATGTAGTGACCATCTCTATATATAGCCCATCTTTCTGTACAGTAAAACCTGATGTAGTGACCACCTCTTTATATAGCCCAACTGTCTATACAATTAGACCACCTTTAAATAGAGACCATCTGCTTTACAGTCACTTTGCTTTATATTACAACCAAAACGATCCTCTATATAAACGTAACCTGTCTTTGTAAACATCATACTTATAAAGTCTTCCTTGTTGTAAATAAAAGTTTAATTGTTTATGTTGGATTCAACAGACAGAACTTTAAAGGAAGTGTCACATATCTTTTTTTTTTTATTAAACATTTAATACGTCGTACATTAAAAATGGTTATTTTGTCATACTCTATTTTTTAATGTATTGAATGATAAAATTAAAAAAAATAATAGTACATGACAGAAGCAAAAACAAGCATTCTGATACAAAGGAGCGAAAACACATCACGTTTAAATGAAAGTCATTTCTATCGTTATGATGTTACAGAGTGGCACACATGTATTGTCCGTCACTGGCAAACAACACAGCTATTTTGTTTTACAGAGCATCACAAACGCATGCGCTTCAAAGCTAAAAAAAAAAAAAAAAAAAAAAAACAAGCATTCTGACGACACAGAGCATTTACAAGCGCACTGTTCTTTAAACTGTTCTTTAAACTGACTTAATACAAGCTTTATGACGACACTGAACAGCATTAACAGACGCACTAAACTGTAAAGGGAGTCAATGCATGCATTCTAGCGTTTCCTAAGTAACGACTTTGTTATTAAAGTTTTAAAATCAACTAGATTGTGCATGTTAATCTAGCGTGCAAAATTCTTGAACACGTAAAATAGGGTTTGTATGATCAATTTAAATGTACCGTTACATTATTTGAATATCAAGTCGTTCCTAACACCCACAAATTCAATAAAATCAAATATCATGGCTCATTACTTGCCATCAATCCTGGGGTACTTATCAATGAAACCGAGTGTAAATGGCACAAAATGAATATGTAAAACCTTTAAACACTACGTGTATTCAATTGTATGAAATATGTTTGATTTGGTTTGTAACACAATAAAAACACGTGACTTTATATCTTTAATATATAGATAATTTATTTAACAATATCTAAAAACTGCAAATGAATAAAATCACAGGCATACATATACACTTATTATAACAAGAATTGCACTTTGTTAAATCTTGAGAAGGAGAATTGAATTTTGATAAATTATTTTTCCAGTTTAATTCTTTTTTAACTTTTTTTATCGATACATTGCGTTTTTCCTATTTTAAAGCTTCTTGTGTTACTCCTTTCTAAGGCGGAAATACAGAATACATTCAAAATAAAAAGTCCAGTCTGAAAAATGCATTTTGTCAATAAAAGTTTTCAAAATACTCCATAATTAAGATTCCGAGAAAAAGGTTACTGTAGGTTAAGCCATGAGTCGAACTGTTCAACAACACAGAACGCCATATCCCTGATCTCAAAACACTGCAGTGGCAATGTTTATGATGTCAACAACTTGAAATCCTATATCGCATATACTAGTATTGCAAGGCTTAAACATATTCAGGCTCAATATACAGAAAATTATCAATAAATAGAAAAATAAGTTTATTTTGGACTAGACAATAAAGATATCACTTTTTTAAATATCACATTTCAATGGCAGTGTCAACACCATGATAAAATCCTTCCTCCATTGTTTTTGATAATTTACAGTCTCTTGGGTCTTCCGGCATCCATATTTTTGCTACCATTCTATTGTTTGGTCCTAATGACGGTCTTTTATCGTCTCTCCACGATAGAGAGTGACCAGCTAATGGCGGGTACCCATACCTCTCAATATCATTTGTAAATATACCTATAGAACGAAGAAGAAACAAAAACGTCATTAATACTACATAACAAAGCAAGAAAGGCAAATAATAAACCGTTTTTCAGAGATAGGTAATATCTGGTCTTTATAAAGAGAATCTTTTACGATTTTGAGGTCGAGATGGGCGAATTCCAAACGAGTTACCAGATTTTTCATCGCAAACGAGGCTGACCACGAGGTCGAAATTTCCCCCATCTCGACCTCAGTCGAGTAATTGGTTTCACTCACAGCAGAAGTCTAAAACGCGCGCTTAACCCTAACCCTGATCACAACATCCCTCGTCAGCGCTTCTCAGGGACTATGTTTGAGTCCAACTCGGGATAGATCCTAGTGTGAGTTTTATTTGCTAATTCTTGTATTCTATTGTCTTACAAACATGCATCAACAAAGATATTTTTGTCGTCTGCAAATCTATAGCACGTGCTGGAATAAAAACAAACACTTAAATGGAAATCACTTTCAGAGATTTTGAAGAAGAAGCGAATTTGAATTGTTATAAGTAAAGTAATCAACAAATAATCGGAAGGATTTTGTCAACATTCAAATCGTCTGCTACACCATTTATGTCGTCTGCTTTTGATAAATGTGTTCCTTAATTGGTGTTATGAACAGCCATATCAGCCGGCAATACCGGAAAGATACCTTTGATCAATTTCAAATATTTATCAATAAATATTGAAGTGGGGCGATTTAAGAATAATTTACTTTGAAATAATATCGGAATTATTTAAATTTGAACCTGGTATTGTTTTATTTGAGGGACAATTAAGATTGGTTCTGTTATGAAAGTAAAGATTAGACGTTTGCTTAGATTTCGTTTGAACTACCGATATTGTTTCCATGGCGATTTTAAATTTCAATTACCCATTTAAACAGTATGAAATAGGATATTATTTTGTCTCTTTGACTAGTTTAAATTCAAAGTAAATTATGTATGATTTAAATAAAGTTTAATAAAAACGAGAAAGAAAATTTAATGTCGTTTCTATGACGATTTTGAATTGATTGTGACTAATTTTAAAGATGTTGAATAAGTATGAGCAATAAAGCAAAAAATTAAAATTTCAAATTAACCAGAGTTTTTTTTATCGCTATACATGTAATTTCAGCGAAAAACAATTTCGGGTGGACCACGATAAACGATTTTCATTTATCCATAATTAAATATTAATTTTAATTGAAATAGCTTAAGAATGATTGATTGAATCCTTTTTTAAAGTTCAGTAATTTTTTAACATTTACATTGAATTTAATGGGGGTGAAAACTGATACGTGTACTTGATAATTTCACATTACAATTTTATCTTTGTAAACCAATTTTTTCTTGTTATAAAAAGCTGATTTCTAAAATTAGACTGTCGTCTCATAATTTGACTATTGAAACTGGAAGATATAGTGGTAGGGACAAAGACGATAGACTATGTAGTTTCTGTAGCAAAATAGAGGACGAATTTCATTTTATTTTAGAATGTTCTCGTTATTCCCAGTATAGAAAAATTTACATAAAACAATATTACTGGAAAAAAAACAAGTGTTTTTAAATTAGTCCAATTACTTAGTAGTAACAATGTTAATGATTTGTGTATGTTGGGTAGATACTTGCAATAAGCTTTTAGGTTAAGGAATTCATAGAAATATGTATATGTTTATATATTCAGTTATTATGTGGGGAGGGGGGTGATATTCTCCATATATTATAATTAATATTTTTGAATTTATCTGTACACAAGTGTAATATTTATGTTCACAGAGAATACCTGCAGTCTTTAGTTATACATGTATGTTATACATGTATGTTTACATCTAAATATTAACTATATTTAATTGTTATACTGTACGTAATATATGATACCAATTAGTGTTTGCTTACGGTGAATAAAGAATTGAAAATGTACCGACTTAGTTACCTGCGGGGGGGGGGGGTATCTTACTTTACTTATACTGGAATATTGTTATTTTAGTTAAATAAATAAATAAATGAATAATAAATAAATAAATAAATAAATAAATAAATAAATAAATAAATAAATAAATGAATAAATAAATAAATGAATGAATGAATGAACGCATAAATATATACATAAATGGAAATAAATAAATAAATAAAAAAGAATTGAATAAAAGACAACTCGAACTGCCAAATAGTGTAGTCAAACCTTGACTGAAACAAACTCCCCACCCCTCCATTCTACGTGATTTTTACCTGATTAACAATGCGTTCTCTGATTCTTAATCATATGCTAAAAAATTCTGTACTTAATATTTAATCAAAAGAATAAAAACATGGTTAGAGAGAAGATAACTAATGACAGGCATTTATTACTCTCTTACGCTTAAAACTGAGACTTTTTATAACGGATTTTTATAAACATGGTTCGATTATTCGGTAATTTTTAAAAAGCTGATAGAATCGGAGTTGTCAAATTTCTTCTGAAAAAAAAAACTGTAAATAGAATCTACTTTTGTTCTTTCTTCGTATATGGCACTTTGAATTTAGATGATTTTATAGATAATCTTAGTAAGTGATATCTTACTACTCAAAAAATGAAGTTTGTAATTTTATTTTTCTGACAAAAATCAGCTTGTTGTTTTAAGTAGTGTATTTCGCACTCAAAAGAATGTTGACATGGCAACAAAAGTAACTTCATATTTTAGATTGTGTTGTTGTCATGTCATGTGCAGAATTTTGCATTTTTACAAAGAGAAATATTCAAAATTCTGCACATGACAATTTTGAATATTTATCTTTGTAAAAATTCAAAATTCTGCATATGATATTGGCCTTTTTGAGTAGCCTGACTGAATAGATCTCCTTATAGTGGAATAACGTAACACGCTACTAAAAGCATGATATTATAAAAACATTGACTGAATCATTTAAATAACTGTATAAAAAGCATAAAGTGTAAATAAATAAATAAATAAATAAATAAATAAATAAATAAAAAGTAAGATCGATGATCAATTATACCGTCGAGTTTGGACTGGCAATGAATTTGATAACAAATGCATGGTATCCATCGGATTTGGAAGTCACCAACCATTACATCTATTTTGCATACAGTAGAAAACGGATAAAAATAATAAAATGTGTTTT
>CM056608.1:37208781-37226281 GCA_029721355.1 Tegillarca granosa | reverse complement strand
TTACTATTGTAAAATGTCTGTTTACATACAGACATACGGACGGATGGATGGACACGAGGACAGACACTATTATCTATAATTGTTTAGTTAGTTACGACATACAGACATACTGACAGGACGGACGGACGGACGAATGAAAACCTTAGCAGTACATTGTGTTTTTCAGTATAAGCAGGACACTATTATCTATAACTTGTTTGGTTAGTTACGACATTGAGAGTCTTGGACATTTGTTTTTCCGAGATATTTTCCCATGCCGTATTGATCTTAAGCTTCTATTTAACAAACATTGTTTACTAATGCTTAAAGTTACCGCTATATGTAAACTAACCCATTTCTAATTAAAAGGATCTGGTTATTAAATCCGGCCTCTGTGAAGATGAAATGAACACCCAGTACATTGGAGGTTCCGAATTCGACCCCTGAGAAACCAAACATCGGCGTAGCTAAATTAGTCACGCGTTTTGTCTGTAACTTAGGGGTTGCAAAATCGATCACAACATTTTCGGCTACACTGTTTTACAAAACTCTATAAGGCACTGTCATGTATAACCTTCCATTTTAAAAAAATCTTATTCAATAGAATGAAGATAATACGGTAGTATTTACATCGTAAATGGTGTGAGGTTAAACGTAATCCCAGACTTATCTCCACTAGGACTACTGTATCAGACTATTTTTGCTTTAGTTACATTTTGTATATAATAAAGTAAACTTTCCGAAACCAAATACTGCGGTAGATGTATACACATCTCAGCAGCTTATAACTGTCATGTGTTAATTTTAAAATGCATTATTTTATAGGAAATCAGTATTAGCACGTGGCATAACAGAAACCAATGCATGTGCCTGCAGCAAAACATCTGTTTAACTGATTATGCGATTACATATCTATTTCGGTTTTGTAAATACTTGCAACTGAAAAGTTAACAGCAACCAACATAAGCAGAACACGACAATGTGCAAGTTAATGAAAACATGGCAGAATTTGGAATATTTCTTTTGATAATAATCCTATTTTGTACATGACAACAGAAACGACAAGCATTCCAGAACAAGGGAAGACAAGTTCATATTGGAACTACTTTGTTTTGCACTGTATATAACATCCAGTGGTGTGGTTAAACTGAGTACTATGGTGTTGCCTTAACCGATTTCAATCTTTTACAACTAGAGGTCCACAATATCACATATACCTTTGTTTAAAAAATCTGTAATTTTGGAATAATTTTCAGGATTTTCTAAGGTTTAGATTTTGTTATTGTGTATTGTTTTAACTAGTCCTGTTATGAATTACTGAAGACGTTAAATTATATATATAATACATCAGTATATATATATATATATATATATATATATATATATATATATATATATATATATATATATATATATATATATATATAACAAATATTTCATGGGGTTGCGGCTATATTGCAGTTTATGGACCGGGCAGGCACCCGAAAATATTATATGGACCGAAGCGAAGCTGAGGTCCATATAATATTTTCGGGGTGCCTGCCCGGTCCATAAACTGCGATATAGCCCGCAACCCCATGAAATATTTGTTTTATTATACCGAATGGATACCATCTCAAAATAGGCATCAGCATTTTTTTTTTTTGGAATAAATTAATTCCTTTATGACGATGATTGTTTACGTATTACAGTTGCCGTTCCTGACTTACTTTGTATTAGCGTTAATCCACTAGTTAAACTATTCGGGTTAAGATGCTGTTTTTGTTTAGTCTAATATTACGTCATCAAGGACAATCGTTTGACGTAAGCAAACATAATACCGCCCGAAGCCTCCTGTCTATATTATATAAATATTACATTTCTGACAGGGTGCCAGTACATATTGTCACCTCGAGGAAGCATTGTTTGCCGAGGCGATAGCCGAGGCTGACAATGCTTTTCGAGAGGTGACAATATGTACTGGCACCCTGTCAGAAATGTAATATTTATTTTATTACACCGAATGTTTGTTTTAATTTACCAATATATATGTTGTGCATCCGATTAATATTTTACTGTAAGTTTTTGTAGCATACTGAAGACATACAACTATAGAAATTTGCGAAATGTATCCACGGCCCGCTTAATGGTCCGTTTGGTTGATACAGAGTCTTTAGACTCTAATAAATTGTCAATATAATCGTTGTCAACTTCGGCAAACATCTTCCAATTTGTTGTTGTTGTTGTTGTTGCAGACGAATGTAAACAATATCAATAACAATAAGACGCTTGCGTAGTTACAATTAAAACATGGTTCATTCAAAGCGCTGACGTGATCCAGTGAAGGGAGGCGACTCGAACAAAAATACTGTCACATAGTCACGCGCATCGCTATGTGACATTATAAATTTTATGTGACAGTACAAATGGTTACATAGCTCTTATCCAATGAAATTGCTAGATTTTTACATAAGGTGTAATAATATACAATATATATTTATATATACTGTATATATAAAGTAACAAATTTAACAAATTCGGTTTTTGTTGAAATTCATTAGAGATGTTGCTTTTGTCATATGTGTCTTTATTTTTATCATAACATAAAACAAAATTTGGTAAATCACGTTTCAGAGCACGTGCACGTAATGCTTCAAAAAAAAAAGTATATGACATATGGGTCAGGTCGGAGACCTTTGTTAAAGATGAACGAGCCATCAGAAAAACTAAAACCATAATATTAATAGAAGTTGACATGATTCAGAGTGGAGTGGAGTGGAGTAATGATGTTTTACGCCCCAGCCACTTATTTCGAGGCGGTCAGTTCTGGGATGGTGGAGGAGTGCCCGGAGAAAACCACCGACCTTCGGCAAGCGAACTGACAAACTTTCTCACATTAGGATCTGTTCCGAGTGAGATTCGAACCTAGGCGGTGAGAGGCATTGTGATCCGTAAGCGTGTGCTTTAGACCACTCGGCCACCGAGGCCCCGACATGATTCAGACGTACAGCATCAGTAAAATATTGGACATCACGACTGAGGAAAAAAGGCATTGATATTGCAAATAGAACAGAAACTTATTTCACAGTAACCATTCAAAAGGTCCGCGCACACTCAACAGTTTACAAAAATCTTTAAATACATTCAAAGAATGCTTTATGACAAATTTTCAGGTTTATTGTCATATTGTCGGAAGACGTTTTTTGAATGTATTAACCATAAAATTCAAAAATGACTTATGACAACTTAAACAGAAAAGAGGTATCAAGCCACATGAATTGGAAGATATTTGGCAGTTTTTTAAAGAAATTATTTTATTTACGTTACTGTTACATATAACATTATTTGGAAAGCAAATCACATAGGTCAGATGTCGTACCATATTTACTATCACCTAGAATTTGTACCAAAGAACACGGCGTTTATCAGTAAATAATCGAACCATATTTACTGGTACCCAGAAAACTCGTAAGCCGATAATTACGTTGTGTTTTTCGTATCTTTCATGTGATGCTTCTATCTCTTTTGGGTTGTTGAAGTCCAGTAGAAATTTAAATTTTGTACTTATATTATCACCTTATTTTGTAAACGCTGTAGAATTTTACGACAAATTAAACCACAGAAGTGGTTTAGACTATTTAAACAAGCCGATATTATTCATGAAGACACTATAATATAGAAGTGTTTATCATGGTTATTTTATAAAATTAGAAATTCTACTGATAAAATAAAACTTTCTGACCACAAAGTATTGTTAAAGTTATGTCCGCGTGGTAAAGAATTGTTTGTCAGTTATAAGAGGACAAACACAGCTACACCGCCATTGATAAAATAAAATGTTCTGACCACAAAATATTATGATTCTGTAATGATTGTGGTAAAGAAGCATTTATCAGTTAAGGATTGGGACAGAAGAGGACGCCCCTCATCTTATCAGGTACTCGACTACTATATGTCTCCTTATGGCTCAAGTTAAACATGAGTTAACTTGTAACATAAAGATACTATTAGACAGAAAACACTAGGATTGATTTTAGACTACTAGTTAAAAAAAAATCTGGTACTAGTAATAACAACAGCACTACTAAGCCATTTTTATCAATTATATACACTAAGTATTTGTTGAAAGTCTACAGGCCCTAAACATTCCTTAACTAAGATTTACCTTAACTTAAATTTAGTAAATTTCAGCAATATCTTTTGAAACTATAAAGCAATGTTTTTCACAAAATTAAATATAGATGTTATAAGCTTGAAGTGATCTTCAAAATGACATGTAAATTCCTGTTTATTTGAACCATGAAAGCTTTAAATGTACCTGATTTTAATTTAGGAAAATCTTAGTTATGAAATGATTGTGAAACTGATGCCAGTTTAATTACAAGTGGTCTTAATATATGTGTCATATACCACTTTTTAAATTTAATCATAAAAATACATTCAAAAAGTGGTATATGACAATATACCACTTTTTGAATGTATTTTATGATTAAATTCAAAAAGTGGCATATGACATATGTACGAAAAGCTTAGTATTGTTTATTCAGAATAATATGAAAATAAAAAGAGCAACCTCAAAAGACATAAATATGCCAACATACTAGTATCTGGATATGAAAAGCGTATTTATGCCATTTCCGGGTTTAAGAACGAGAGATGATATAAGACTATATTTTCGTCACCCCGACTTACAGAAAACTTGTTGTCAAAAAAGTCACGTTAAATGATGAAATAAAACAACAAGAAAAAAATATTATTGAAGAAAGAAAACAAGCCAATCAGAACGCATAAGGAATACATGATAAAACTATCAAACAAGATAAAACATGAAAATACAAATATATTAGCAGTACCAATAATAAAATTCTCGACTCTGGGCGGGCACTTGAGTTTATGTTCACTTCAGAAATTATAATAAGTTGGAATCAATCAATTTGTACGATGACTAAAATTGTTTAAACTTAAAACCGCGATTTTTTAAAACATTCACTAAGTCTTATATTTAACAAAATCTAAAATTATCGAAAAATGTTAAAAATAATTTTAATAAATTTATAATTTTTATTTCAAGAAAAATAAGTTTTAGTTTAAAATAGTAAATGGATAATAACAAATAAAATAAATAAGAAAAAAATATTTGAAAAAAGAGGATATCAGAATTACCAATATTACAACATCATAGACATGACAAGTAGGGGAGATACTGAAAATGAAATCCCCCTAATACCGATGATATAATACCCAAATACTGATGATGTAATCCCCTAATACTGGTGTTGTAATTCTCCAATACTAATGGTGTAATCCCCCAATACTGATGATGTTATCCCTGACTTTAGACAAACACGAGTAAATGTCCAAATACCGAAGATCTGCAATCATCTAAATTAAATTATGGTCAATGATCTACAAATACACAACTCAGAAGTCGGTGTAATTATAGTTTATTGCATTGGTTTAAAATGCCGCGATGCTATAGCATGAGAGCAGTCAAATAAAACATGAATAAAAGAGAAGATAAAAAAGAAAAGAAAAGAGGCAATTTATGTTTAAATAAATCTTAACAAAAAAGGAAAAAAATAAACTAATCATCTTATCTGATCAGATAATTATACTTAAATTGTTACAACAAAAGTCTTGGTGATTGAAAACTTGTTAACGTACTTACCAGTCACGTGTCAATCGCCTTGGTGACACGAGCTCCGTCACGTGCATTACCAAAACGGCGCTCCAATCAAAAGTAAACAGAACATAAATGACCGGTAAGTCTTTTATCTTTCCTCTTAGAAATAAAACATTGTTAATCAGGTTCTTATTTATTGCATTTCAAACAGATCTATTAATAATATATTTTCACAAAGAGAAAATAAATAGAGACAAAGAGAAATAAACGCTTCCGAAGATAAAATCAAAAAGTAATTTGTTTGGAGAAAGTTGTGATAATTGACATAAGAAGTTACTGAGAAGAAGAAACGAGAGTTAATTTGACATTTATTGGACGATACATTCTCCCTGTCATTATTTGTCTCGCTACATAAACTTAAAACACACTTTTTGTGAATTGTCCTGTCGTGTGCAGTTGGCAAAATGTAGTTGAAAAGTTATATCAAGGAAATGACATCAAACGTAATTTGTTAGTTATTAGACACATTTGTGTTGATTCCGTGGCTAATACTTGTATGATTAGGAGACTGTAATAGTGGCTGGATTAATTACTAAACGTCGTGCAAAGTGCGTGCAAAATGATAATATTTGAATTATATTTCAAATATTAGATAAGCTATTTTTAAACTGGCAATGCGCAAAAGGTTTAATGTCGATAAAGATTGTGAACTCTTTAAACACATGTAAAAGTTGTTATATAATGCACAGTCTTAAAGACTTTATACAGCAAGGTGTTTTCTAGAAACTGGGTTATTTATTTATTTATTTATTTATTTATAACGATGTTGTTAAAAAGACCGGCAACAAAACAATGCAACCAGAAAATGAGACAAAATACGCACATTTGTTTTCAAATATTCTATAAATCAAGAAAAAAAACTTAATTTAAAAAAAAAAGACGAATAAGATACATTTTCGGGGAATTCAATTTGTTGTAGCTATCTGAGTTTTTATTTTTGACTCTGGTAATCGCCTTCATTCCATAGCGTATGGATGGATATATGGATATATATATATATATATATATATATATATATATATATATATATATATATTTATGGACCATGGATGGTAATATAAATGGAAGATTTACAAGTTTCTAGACATTAGTGCCATTGTTCTTACATAGTTGCCGAAAATTTAATAATAAGTGGCACAAATGTTGTCGTTTCTTGTCTTATTAGTTAGTTATTTTATCATTGATTTGTATTGTTTCTTTTCTTGGTTTTATTGTCTGTTGCCAAGTGCATGTTTTTTTCTTGGTTTGATTGGCTGTTGCCAAGTGTTTATTTTTTTTTTTTTGATTGGCTGTTTTCAAGTGCATGTTTCTTTTCTTGGTTTGATTAGTTGTTGCTAAGTATATGTTTTTTCTCTTCTTTGTTTGATTGACTGTCGTCAAGAAGCATGTTTCTTTTTTGGTTTTATTGTCTGTTGCCAAGTGCATGTTTCTTTTCTTGGTTTGATTGGTTGTCGCCAAGAGCATGTTTCTTTTCTTGGTTTTATTGTCTGTTGCCAAGTGCATGTTTCTTTTCTTGGTTTGATTGGTTGTTGCCAAGTGCATGTTTCTTTTCTTGGTTTGGTTGGTTGTCGCCAAGTGCATGTTTTTTTCTTGGTTTTATTGTCTGTTGCAAAGTGCATGTTTCTTTTCTTGGTTTGATTGGTTGTTGCCAAGTGCATGTTTTTTTTTCTTGCTTTTATTGGCTGTTGCCAAGTGCATGTTTCTTTTCTTGGTTTGATTGGTTGTTGCCAAGTGCATGTTTTTTTTCTTGGTTTTATTGGCTGTTGCCAAGTGCATGTTTCTTTTCTGATATAACTCAGACGATTAATTTGCAATAAAAAAAAATACTGAATGCATGCAAGAGGCAATAAACTTTACAACCGGCAAAAAAATGAAACAGGGTCACGGTTAATCAAAAAGTCCCACAAAAGGAAAAGTCAAGGCAGTTTGATGTACATGTACATGTAAAGTCGCATTTCTTAGATTTATCATGAAACAATACATTAAACCATTTCTAATTGTGTTTAATCTGCTTTTAAATTATAAATCAGTATTTATCTTTCATAGCCTAATCAGTTCTGGTCGTAACTTTTAACAAAGGGAGATAATTATAATGACACGTGACAACAGTGTTGCAAGATACGCAAAGAAGATAAATAAACGTAAGAAAATGGACACATTTCAGGTGTTCTCAAAAGGTCGTTAAAATCTAATTTATTGTCACGTGTTACTAATGAAGATAATAGAAGATTCATTTAAAAATAATTGGAAAAAGTAAAAAGTTAATAAAGACTAAACAAAGCCCATGTCCACTTAGACATTGTGCATTGGTGGCTTCAACGCTAACCATTGAAGCAGTAATATGTTGTGATTAGTTAAAAAAACGAAACATGATTAATATAAATATATAATAACGGTTCATTGTTCTTCATAATGTTTCTTAATTAATTTATAATATTGTCTCATAAGTCAGTTTGGCTGGATGTTGATATTTTAACGTGCTTTAACTCTAATGTATTTTACAGTTTTTAAGATTATTAACATGTGACACACACACACACACACACACACACACACACACACACATATATAATTATTATAATTATTCACCACATTATCATAGAAGTATCCTGGAAAATGCTACTATATTAAAAATTTTCCAGGTGAGAACTTAATTGTTTATTTAGCAATGTTGGCTAAGTGGGATTCAGAAAATTTAAAACGTTGGCTAAGTGGGAAAACACCATATCAACTTACGTAGATAATTATAAAAACATCTACATTTTGATATTCAAAAAAAACGAAACGCGATTGCTATAAATATATTAATAACTTATGTAGTAAATTGTAAGAACTGTGCTCATCTGAACAAGTTTTTATATTTTTAAAACTTATAATTTTTAAATGATATTTTACAACATCTAAAAAGATTGTTTAAAATTGCAGTTAAAATGTAACGTAATTTGGTTACTTCCGGTTGATTTGATACATTGCTTCCATGTTTTTAAAATTATACAATATATTTTTAAAATTTTATTTATTCATGTATTTTTTTTATTCATTTTGTAAACTTATAGGATAAAATAAAACATATGACATTAATTTTCGTAATAACAACAAACATGCTAAACATTTTATGGCATAAATAGCTTGCTCTTGGAGTTTTATAAACACATAACATCACTAAAGCTTTAACCCCACCACTGGACACCACCTTGTTGTCAAACACAGTGCCCGTTATCAGTATGAAGATTAATAATCAGGAGTTATAATATCTGTTTGTATAGCTTGTCTAGCCTGTCTTTTGAATAATAAATTTTAATGTTTCCTGTTACTGGTTGTATTGGCTGTGTCATATACTATTTTTTAATGTATTTTATAAATAAATTCAAAAATGGTATTGACAGCTGTTGTGATGTGTATTTATATGTTTTTTTTTTTTTCATTTAAGATTTCCTTTAACACTGACAAAGCGTCCCAGTACGGAAATTTTAACTGATAAATAAATGAAAAAAAAAATTAATAAATAAAAATACCAAAATATTAATTGATTAATTAAAAAATTAAATTAAATTCAATTCAATTAAATAAAATTAAAAAAATAATTTAAAAAAAAACTTATTTAATGAATTTCTTACTTAAAATAAAGAAATATATTGTTAAAATGAAAATGATTAAACTAAAAAAGTTATTTAAATACTTGAAATTCAGTAAAAATAAGAAAGCCCTTAATCTTTGAAAGATCGTTAATATCAGCAGATGTTAACAACTGTGTTCTTTGATGACCAACCACTGTTAAATCTACTGATATCTTAATTGGGGGATCATTGCCAATCAGCGGTCCGTATTGACCAATTACTGTGACAATATCGTTTCCAAATGATAATCATGTACAGAACAATCATATCAAAGGTGTTTTGTGTTGATATTAAGAGCAGGTGACCACTGTCCAGTCGGGAGATATCTTGACCCTAACAACAAGTATCCCCGGGTTAAGGATAAAATTCCATTGTTCCAGTAAATCGTATGACACTTTGGTATCTCAATTAACGATTAAGTGAACAAACTCCCAGGTTTGTATGTGACTTAGGGTCAGCTAATAATTCAAATCTATCATGATCCATTATTGTTTTTCTTTTTTCTTCTTCCTCGATTTAAAAAATGTTTTTGAAGATGACACATTGTTTATCACATTTGAATTTTATTTATTTACGATTCTGTGCCGGATATAAAGTTGTCCATACAATTTAACGCCATTTAAAAGACAACCGTCAGTTATTTGCCGTCATTCGACATTGTTTCTAATTACCCGGTTGTTCTTAAATACAGAAAGTGCTGGTCACATGACTATACTTTCAGACTTATGTTAAAATCCTATTGAACGAAGTCCAAAGCAGATATTACATTATATTTTTTACACATTGTGTCGAGTATCAGTAAATTAAATAAATATTGTAATTTTAGGAAACTGATTTTTAAAAAAGGTAAGGGAATATTTTAACCTACTACAATTTTTAACCGCAACACTGGGCATCATTTTGCCATTGTGTCTAGTGCCCCGTGTGTCGGGAGTTTCATACATTAGTGGTCTGTATGCACATTGTATGTTTACCTAATCCTATGTCTTTTGATTTGTTTTCATTGTATCGTTATTTTTTTCCTGTGGTCAGGTATATGCTCTTCAGCTACAAATTACTTGATAACATTTTAAGTTTCATTCACCAAACCGATATTGCACGGTGACATAAACCCGACTACTTCACTAAATGTCAAGTGCTTACTAACAACATCACGTGTTTATTGTTTACCCTTATGTCAATAACATCAAAGGAATGAGGCCTTAACTGGACAAAGGATGACCGTTACTTTACAACTCAAAAATATTTGCTCTTTTGACTTTTATACTTCTTTCATATCATCTTAATTTTTTAACAAGTTTAGTTTACTTTTTTGATCTCATGTTTTTTTTTTCATTTGCTATTTCTGGAATTTTAAAAATATTACAAGGATTACCTTAAATGCTCTTTGATTCCACTTGCTTATTTACTTTATTTAACTTCCTGGTAAATAGATTTGATTTGACGGTTAAACTTACTGTCCCGTATATGTGATAATAATGATAAGTAACCATCTACTGAAATCTAACACAAACAACCATACCCAAATCGCAATCCCAAAAGCAAAGCAAGAACTTTAAAAACTGTCTAATTATTTTTTGTCTAAGTAACTTATCCTTTAAAATATTTAATGACCACACTGGTGTTGATAAGTATAAAGTCAGTGTATCCAAACTTATACTGGATTTATTTGACTTACATAGTTCCTTGTTAATTTCGTTTTGAAATAGTACTTTGCACGTGACGGCTGTAGCTAGCTAGACATAAGATGCTTACACTTTCGAAGCAACGGGCCTCTTTAAGGAATTGGAAGTTTACGTGTATAACTAAATTGGCCAGTTTTCAATTTTTTACTTTGTGTATTGGGGATTGTGATTTGGACATGGACTGGTATGCTACTGTTTAATTTATCAATTTAATTTCAATTTTTGATTCACTAAGCCCTATATGTGGTACATTTGGTGGTGATGATACATTCAAACTTTGTAACATGACAATAGCAAACTGACAGAATGAGCTATATAGTAATCAAATAAAGTCATTTGTTTTTGTTAGTAACTGGCTATTTGTAACTAATACAGTCAAATACAGTCAAGAGCTACTTTTGAATCTTTATAAAATAATGCCGTGCGCCACTTTTAAATGCATTATTTCATAAAATTCAAAAGTAGCACATGACAGTACTAATAATAATGCAAAGACGTTTGCAATGATGAATTAAAAATATATAAATGACTAAAACATACATCTGATTATGTCTGATTTAGGGAATAAGAAGACAACTTTGCAAGTGATAAATTTTGTGTATAGTCTAGAAACAAATGGTTATGAAATCATTGTCTGGTCAGTTGTTTATCAATTAAAAATTGTAAGAAACATCCAGTTTGCGAGTCATATCAAACGTATATGTGTCTAATAAACAAATGGATTAATGTTCTTGATCATTGGTAGGTATAAATCGTAAGTAAGTTTTATTTGACTGCATCAAATCATTTTATCGTGAAATAATTGAAAGATTTTCAAGTACGATTGGTCTTGTTATAGTAATAAGTAAATGGGTAGAAGGGAGTTATAACTGATTTGATTTCATTTATCAGGGTCCTAAATTCCCCGATATCTTTCATATTTTACAATAAGGGGCGTTTCAAAAAAATGCTTAGCATAAGCAATATATAAATATGAGAAACGTTCATTCATTTCAAAATACCAAAACTAAAAATCGTCAAAATACTTTAATTGATAAAAAAGAAATAAAATAAAAATAAAAGTTAAAAATAAAAATATAATAAAAAAATTACATAAAATATAATCAATCAATCAATCCATCTATCGAACTCAAATTGCACGGGTATTGCTAAGTGTACAGTTTTGTTTACGAAGGTTTGTATGCATGTTTTTAAGTTCTAATCTAATTTTGAATAATTTTTTTTCAAACAGTACATATAATAATAACATAATAATATTTTAACCATTTGCTTAGAATTGAGAACAAAAAGTTTGATTTTAAAGTTTGTGTTTATTCAGCCCAAACAGTAATCAATCCCACAACATTTCTGTACAAACAATGTTTCTTTATTTATTATACCATGTTTGTATGTAAACACTTGGTTTACTTTCAGAACATATTTTTTAAATCCTGATCAGAAGCATATCATCATCGATGCAATTTAAACTTTGCAATAGCAAAAAACAAGGTCACTGGGTCTTTATTATTACACTGGATTTATTATTCTATATTTCATATAAAAGTATTGACTTAGGGATTAATTTTTCTTTTTGATATTTGCCTATAGTTGCCATAAAAATTAGGTCAATGTTATAACCATGGGAATTTTTTTTATAAAGATTGTTATTTCTTTGCTTTTCAGTTCAGTTTTAATCCAGAAATGTCTTCATTTAACGCAAATTAAAAAAGGTTGTCTAAAATGAAAATTGTTTGTTGGCCATGGTCAACCAATCTTTGTTTTGTGTTAAATAAATCTGACTTTGCAAAAATAAGCATATATCACAATAATTTGTGTTTGTATTTGACTAATATGTGAACACCATCTCTCCAAATGAGCTTGGACTTATACCTTAATTACGACACCAACGAAAGGTTTCATCTGAAGCCATACGACAAACATGATAGCTCCAGTTTTCCCATGGTCATCTTTCCGGTTCTTTACGTATGGCGTATATGTTTCCATGACGGTTAATAACGTATGGTAGAGCTTAACTTGTTTCCACTATGGGGACTTTTTACAAAGAAACAAGCTACTTGTTAACTTAAGAATATTGCAAGCTTAGGCTAATCAAGACCCTTAAAACTTTTTATGGTCGTCATTACAATATTGTTGATAAGTATGAAGTCACTGTATCCGGAATTATACTGGATATATTTGACTTACCAAAGTTGCTTGTTCCTTTCATTCTCAAATTTAACTTTGCACGTGACAGGTGTACATGTAGCTAGCTAGACAGGAGGTGCTTACCCTTCCGGAGCACCCGGCCTAATTCCTTGATGGAAGTTCGCTGGTATAAATAAATTGGTCATTTTTCAAAATTTTTACTTTGCTTTTTAGGGATTGAAATTTGGACAAAGACTTGTATGTTTGTGTTTTATTTTTTTTTATATGAAGAGAAAAGTTGAGTAACTGAGACAGCATTCCTTCGTATCCAAGCGATGAGTTCCGGCTGGTAGCTGGGGATAACGTTAGTGCCTGTAAAAAGGATATGCAACATCATCTTAGCGAACTTTAACATTTCTAACACTAGGATATACTTCAGCAGTAGGTGACGGCTGATGGTAGGATGATTGTAAGAAGGTAAAAATTAAATCAACAATTATTTATATAAAGAGTTTAGGAAAGGATATATAAGCTACAGACGTGGGTTGTTTCAAATAAAACTCATCAAACTTAGTAAAGTGATGATACATGATTTTAAATAAAATATGGTTTCTATTTTCAAAGTTTTTTTCAACAAAAAATATCCTTAAATAACAAAATTAATTATACCTTTTCTGTCGAACATTTATTAAACAATCGTTCAGTGTTTGGTAAACATATGACGGTCATAAAAATGTTTTGATTTAGAGAAAAAGTTATTTGTCATTTTTTGCTCTAAATCTTTCAGCGGGTATCAACCCCAAGAAAATGTTTTTATAAAATTATCAGTGTAACTCTAATTTTATTTTCGCCGGGACTGTTAAATATCCAAACTGTTCAAGTGTTTCTAATTTTATTACTTTGACGTGTGCATTATTGTAATTATTTTTTTGTAAAAAATGAATATACACAAGTATTGCACGGACCAACCAGAGAAAGCGTAAGTCATGTTAACATTAAAAATGGCTTTATTTGGATAAAAAGCAACATTTTAAAAAACAAAACAAACATAAGGCACATGTTACTGAAAACTATTTACATTTTATGGTCGATAATTTTACATTTAATAGTTTCGTTTCTCGCATACCGTAAACATAATAAAATTCAGATAGGCATTTAGGTCAACGGCTAAGTAAAAAAAACTTCTTGTTCTTTTATAAAATTAAAAAAAAATTGTTTTGTTATAAGCGTGGTAACAGTGCCAAAACATAATGCTGCATTTAAATTCTATAAAAACAAATCTAATTTCTAGGCAGATGTGGTTTTTTGCTGTTTTTATTTTTGAACGAACGAGTTGGGTTTTTTTTTTTAAATCTTTTTTTCTTTTTTTTTCTTTTTTTAAATCTTAATGAACTTTGTGAAGCATATAAGATTTCGAGATATTTATATTTGCCAATCAGGTATGATTTAATTTTGTCCTTACTTCTACCAAGCTGTAAGAACTAAGTTGGTCAGGTTAACGTTTCGAGGTTTTTTTTTCGAACTTGATCAAGCCTGGATACCAAGGTTCGATGTGTAATTTGTTTTTCTAAACAAATAAATACGTAATAACGATATCAATAATAACACTGATGACACTTGCCATTTTGACAAGATTTAGATTAATTTTACACCTGCCTTCTATAATATAATAGGATAACAATGATCCCCGTTATCCGAATGATGCGTTAAACCGTTAACATTTAATAGATTTGTTTGGTTTTGATATGATTGGTTTTAACTGTCCGAATAGCCATGGACATAGCAGTTATCCCTGCATGACACGTCGTTATCAGTGATTACATTTTATCGTGTATTTAAATTCATAAAGAGGAATTATGTCGATAAATGAGAAGAAAGATAACTATAGGGAATTAATGGAGTGAAAATATTAAAATGCTTATTTATTTATTTATTTATTTATGTATTTATTTATTTACATGTATTTATTTATTTATTTATTTATTCATCTATTTATTTATTTATTTATACAAAGAAGTTAGATTTGAAACATTTCTTAAGGACTAAAATTGTAAAGTTTTTGGATACCGAAACTACTGACTTTTTTTAATTCACAAAATGTTAAAAAAACATGATAGTGGTAACTATTATCTTTGCATGACACTTCTTTATCCGATAATATTATTTTTTTTTCATAAATCAATTTCACTTTCTCGATTTGAAAATGCGGAAGGTGGTTGTACATGTATTTGAAAAAGTAAGGGGGTTTAAATTCAAATTTATGTTGAGAAATATTAATGAAACAGATTTTGAACAACAAAGTTTATAACATACTTTTAAAAATGATCAATTTCCCAATATGCAAAAGGACGAACCCTGGTCGGGTCATATACAAGACTTGAAAATTTGAGAATTGCTTCCTCGTCTGGCGCATCTTCGGCAACGGGAGGAAAGAGTATCGACTGGATCCTGGATAATAGTGGAGTAGTGTGCAGCATACTGACTCATTGAGCTAGCACCTTACCGAAAGAGGCCCGGTGAGTGCGCTAGTACACGATAGGCGATAATACACACTAGCACATTATACGCTTACATAACTTGTTTCTAGATGAATCAATCGAGATTAATAACCTTTCTCTCGTGGTGAATACCTGAAAAGGTTGCTGATGTGACGTAAAACATCATTACAACAACAACCCATATTCAAAAATCTGATTCCCATCGATCACCACCGGATTGCTACTATTGTCGAGAGTCTTAACCAACCGGTTCCGTAAATAGCTCATATTTACTATTCATTATTATTCACTATTATTATTTCATTTCGTGTATGTTATTATCATTCAATTATTGAGGATTATTTACAAGTTCAATAAAAAATTATTTGCGATACTAAAGAAATAGTAAAACTGTAAAACTGGTAACAAAATGATGTCATAGATTATATATATAACTAAATATGTCAAATTATGAATTATTTACCATTTCAATTAAAATTTAATTGCTAAAATTTTTAAAAAATGAAAAATGTGTCAAAATAATTACATAAAACTGTAAATATTATTATTATCAATAATGTTTCAGTTGACTTAACGTCACTGTACAATAAAAATACGTGACATTTAGAAAATTTTCACGAATGTGTTAAAAACCTTGATACAAAGCGTGCCACGGGCAAAAGTATCTACTTAAAGTAGACGGTAAAACACTTCATTAGAACTGGCACCCGACTGATATTCTACTCATTATAAAACCAGGGCGAGTGTCTTTTTATTTGAGGAGTCACGTGTTTACTGTTTACCCTCAGCATCTCAATAGCCTGCTAACAAATATTGACCAAACCACAAAAATAAACACATAACTATCTCGTGTCACATGACTTCAATCCATAAGCTTCATGTTGTGTAAAGATTATGATTTTATTTTAAAACAATTTTTGAAAAAAATAAAAGGAAAGAATTTGTTTCCAAAAAACCAAAAGACGAGGAAGAATTCAGTTGCAACTATCACAAAGAAATACTAGTAATCATACAACAAAAATCTTAAAATGATCAGAGGATTTAATTGTTTTGCAGGTTTTTCCTTAAAAAAAACCTTATTAAATGATGATTGATACACTTGTTAACTCTAAATAATAACTTGATAAAAATATTTTTCATCCACCTTAACAACCACAACAACAACAACAACCACAACATAATAATAATAATAATAATAATAATAATAATAATAATAATAATAATAATAATAAATGATGATGATGATGATGATGATAATAATAATAATAATATTAATATTAATAATAAACAAGATACAAATATTTTAAATGATATAATAATTCAAAGATATTTTAAAAGACACTTGGAGAGAAATCATTTACATTTTGATTGTTTTATTGACCATTAGGTGTAGTTATATTATATGGGTTATTAAACTTATTAAAAATAATTTGGCTTTTTTTTTTCCCTGAAAATAAAGATATTTTAAGACTTTTGGCTTCCCCTTTCTTTTGGACTGCAGATGAATTAAGAAATAAAAATAAAAATTTCTTGCAAGACTAAAATAGAAAAAAAATATTTTAGAAGATTTTTTTCACTTTTTTTTTGAGAGTTAAAACAGAAGTCCATCAGTATTCAAGTAGCTTCTGTCAAAAATTTAAATATTGTTGTTTTATCATGTAAACATGAAAAATGTTAAATGTTACTTTCTTAGAGATTTCACCCAAAATTATAGACTACACGTAATAAAATTAATATAAAATGTAATTTCTAACTTATTCATTTTCCAAAACCAGACACACCCCTTTTTTTACAAACAATAAGAAAATAGCAGAAAAATGAAAACACATTTGAATTTACGCGGAATAAAGTTCGGAAGGTGGACGCGAAAGGCTACCCATTATATACACAACACAAAGCAAATTATCCTACAATATCTGACTTAGAAAGAGATAG